>JAWDGP010000502.1:282500-515000 GCA_033675545.1 Elysia crispata
CTAATGATTGCTGCAGCAGTTGCTGTAGTTGAACAGTGAAAATTTGTGGTGCTTCTGCAAACTTACCAATGTCGATAAGTATATACTGATCAACTCTTATTCTTCAAAGAAAATTTTAGTAAAGGTCAGGCCTGCTTTTGTGCCCAAAAAATAAGTTCTGAATACTCTCTCTCTCTCTCTCTCTCTCTCTCTCTCTCTCTCTCTCTCTCTCTCTCTCTCTCTCTCTCTCTCTCTCTCTCTCTCTCTCTGTCTCTCTCTCTGTCTCTCTCTCTCTCTTTCTCTCTCTCTCTCTCTCTCTCTCTCTCTCTCTCTCTCTCTCTCTCTCTCACGCTCTCTTATAGTTAAAGAGGAAAATGTTCAAGTAGCCTATTTAATTGTCATAAGCTCTGTCTTTAAGCTTTTTCTATCACATCATGCACTCAGGGCCCTGCACAGTTCCAAAACTCAGACCTGCACAAATTTCAGTCACAATAACATAAATCGCGCAAATTCGAAAATTATTCGAGGCAAAAAAAGAGCTATGGAATCTGCTTCTGGTTCATGGCCAACTCCTAACTAAGTACTATAAAGCTTTGCATTCCCTCTCAAAAAAAAATGAATAACGAGAAATAAATCAGAAACGTTAAGTAATATAAACATGATTGTTTCCACTGACACTCCAAATAATGGGTTCCTTCTATACGAGGACCAAGCTGTAGTAAAGTATCCGGACAATGGCCATAATAAGTTTCGACCTCATTCATTCCTTATCCATTCTGATGTTTTTTTTATTTATTTATTCCATGTTTTGGCTGGTTTTCAAATCGGGAGACATTGATGAACTTTTTTCCCGGGACTTTCCTATAGAAGCATCCCCAGTTCAGCAATTCAGATGAATCAGGCAGCTTCACTGGTGTCGTAGAGGAAATGAATCGTATACGATCTACTACTTAAAGCAAACTTTAATAAATAATTTCTTTATATACTTTTTTAATCAGAACCCTTTAAGTAGATTCAAGTAGTATTTCAAAGATATTGAAGCCACTTAAAAGTCCCTGTGGTTTCCTTTACATGGATGCGGACTCTTTTTCCTCTCAGAACAATTTTCCATCGTGAAAATCTATATTTCTAGAGGGTCAAGAAAATTCTATTTTTTCCCGACCCTATCATTTCAAGTTAATGCTGTCTCGAAACACCACAAACCCACGCCTCATCCGATGAGATAAAAGAACGATAACGAGATAGTTTAATTCAAAAATAAAAAAAAAAAAACGTCTGCGTTCAACATCGTTTCAACGTGTGACAAAAACAGCGACCGCCGCAATCAATCAACATGGCAAAACCTCAACGTGAACCTCGAGTCGTACGAGCTGCGAAGTGAGAGTCGTTAGCACGAACTTACCAACATTTTCCTGAGGGCGAAAAGTCAACTGTACACTACATAGTAGGGAAGGAGGAAATCGATAACTGGCTGGACACTGACCATAATCGGACCGTCTCTTGGGTAATGGGAGTTTCCCGCTAGCCTAATGAGGATCTCTGGCCACGATGGAGTTGCGAATAATTGATTTTGTACAGGTTACGAGAGACATCAATTTTATAGTCGCTTGCTTGATTAGATAACCGAGGGACCACACGATGAGAATATACCGTCTGTTCTCCAAGCTTATGTGTAAACCCAAGCAAGCTTTGAAATAAAGTACATGGGAATTAGCGGATTGTTTTCCTTCAAAGAAGAACTTAGACGTGATCAATGATTTCACGATATCTTTCACTTTTCAAATTTGATATTTCTTCCAATAATTCATTGACAGAAACGCAAATCATAAACCTATTGTATTTTCAATGATTTAAAATCAAACATGAAAAGTAACTATACTCTGCAGTACTCACAATTTTTTACTTCCTTTTTCAACAGTGCAGTATTAACTAAAGCTTTTTAGCTTCCCGATATCTGAACATTATTGCAGGATCACACTTCTGTGCGTTCGACAGCAAATCTGCTGGGTGAGTAAAGAGCGATGCCGATTTTGGCCCACCCCTCCATATGGAAGACGCAATATGAAAGCATCGGTCCATCGATTGATTTTCAAACATTGAGTTGTTTGATTAAATTTTGTAATACTCGTAATCTTATGCGTTTGAATTATTTTCTGAAGGTTATTTTGATAGATTTTGACCCCCTAATGCAAAGCCTGCATCGTTATACAACACTTCGAGTTTGAGACACACACACATAACTATCTTTAAATACCGTTCTTTCCTTACCAGTTCTTAAATTTAGATCGTATTGCGATCTGAATTACATCTTCGTAGGTCTTGCTCGCTTCTGACTAAAAGAGGTAGAGATTTGTACCTCTCTATTTTAGCTTCCGAAGGAAGCACGTAATATAACAGATAAAGTGCATCTTTTTGGTGATATAATTCATCATTGTTTCTTTTCTTCAGTCATGTAGTGTTTTGTTCAGTGAAAAGTTTTTTGGTTTGTTTTTTTTTTAAATAATTAAAGCAAAATGTTTAATTCATTAAATAAAAAAAGAAATTCAACAATTTCATTTAAAGTCAAAACGTCCTTACAGGTTGAGGTAAATTGTGCTTTAAAATTCGAGTTCCAAATGAGGAACAGAATTACTTCAAACTTCAGAAACTTCAAACTAGTAAAAGTCACAGTAGGAGGATCTTCTCTGTAATATACTCATTGTATATTTGATTTGAGAAAATAAATGAGTTTTAAATTTCCATACTATTGCATCTGATTTGCTTAGATGCTAATTACATATTTTTACCCCTTTTTTTCTTTCTCTCTCTCTCTCTCTGTCTCTCTCTCTCTCTCTCTCTCTCTCTCTCTCTCTCTCTCTCTCTCTCTCTCTCTCTCTCTCTCTCTCTCTCTCTATCTATCTATCTATCTATCTATCTATCTATCTATCTATCTCAATATATATATATATATACATATATATATATATATATATTGACCTATTGATCTATCTAGCTAGCTAGCTGTCTATCTCTCTTTTTCTTCTTCTTCTTCTTCTTCTTCTTCTTCTTCTTCTTCTTCTTCTTCTTCTTCTTCTTCTTCTTCTTCTTCTTCTTCTTCTTCTTCTTCTCTTCGTCTTCTTCTTCTTTTCGTCTTCTTCGTCTTCTTCGTCTTCTTCTTCTTTTCGTCTTCTTCTTCTTCTTCTTCTTCTTCTTCTTCTTCTTCTTCTTCCTCTTCTTCCTCTTCTCCTTCTTCTTCCTCTTCTTCTTCTTCTTCTTCTTCTTCTTCTTATTATTATTATTATTATTATTATTATTATTATTATTATTATTATTATTATTATTATTATTATTATTATTATTATTATCATTATTATTATTATTATTATTAATTCTATTATTATTATTATTATTATTATTATTATTATTATTATTATTATTATTATTATTATTATTATTATTATTATTCTCCTCCTCCTCCTCCTCCTCCTCCTCCTCCTCCTCCTCGTCCTTCATATCTATATGTAATATATATATATATGCTTCTTCTTCTTCTTCTTCTCCTCCTCCTTCTCCTCCTCCTCCTCCTCCTCGTCCTTCATAAATACATGTAATATAAATATATATATATATATATATATATATATATATATATATATATATATGCTTTTTCAACTTATATTTACTCCATCAACTTTCTTTCTCTCTCTTCCCACTCTCGTTCTTTCTTTCTCTCTCCCACATACACACATACCCATACAGACACGCTTTTTCCTCTCTTGTATTTAATTTTTTTCCATTGCTTTATGAGATTCAACATCTTATCCTTCTTTCCTCTGCCCCCCTTGTCTCTTTTCACCCATCCCCCTCAACCCTTTCTCCTTATTCTTTATTGAGTCCTCGGCCACATCCAATATTTCCAGCCCTCACTGTTATTTTCTTCATTAGCGGCTCATGATTTATGACTGGTAATAATTTAAGCCCTGTCTACATATGATTTTCTCTAGTGATATACTCTCTATATTTATGTTCAAATTTGAGAGTAAATCTTTCCAAACAATTTAATCTGTCTAGTTACTTCATTTATTATTCAATTGCATATCTCCATTTCTTTTTCACTTTTACTGAGCTATATTTTTTATTGCTTCTGCATCAAAATTCTCATGTTGCAAAATGCAGTTTAATTATAATACCTAAATAAGAAGATGAAATAAAATGTGTAACATTATGTTGTTAAAAATTAAATTTTGTTTGGGTCATATTAACTATTTTGCGTTTTGTTACTTATTGGGACTAGAAGGGTTTAGAAAAAAATGGATATTTTTTTACATTTCAATACTTAAAAAATCAAGTAGGAATGACCAGCCAACAGAGCAAATGCAGAAGTTGAATTCTTCAAAATGCTATAGCCTGGTAAATGGTTTCCAAAATCTATGGTATGCCTTCGTCTTTTTAGATCGAATTACTTTATGACAGATTCATTAAAACTTGAGTGATGTCTTTGCTATAATCCTATGAACTGATTACTTCTTGTTTTGGAAAGTTGCTGCTGTCCTGTCGACACAAATATTCCTTCAAACTTATTTGTACTCCCCAGTATTATGAAATATGAAAAAGTATAATGGGAATAAATTCAAGCTGTAAGTCACCAAATGATTAAAGTCAGTATATAAGCTCAAGGAACAAAATGTATTTTATGCTGCTTTTCATACCAAAATTAGATCAAATGAGGGTAAAATTTTTGGAAAATACTTCATGTGCAGTGCTTTCTAGGAACATCTCTATGTTCAGTCACCTATGCTAATTGATCCTTCATAGGGTTTTTAAAGCCCTTAAGATTTCCTCCGTGTACGGTGTTCAAAAGACATGGTGAATTCAGACTTCGTTATGTGGTTCCAACTGTTGCCCTGAAGTATTCTTCATTGCTATTGAAGTACAGCTCGCTGGTGGCTTTGCTGCAGAGGCTGACTATGGTTTGATGATGTAGGTTGTGAATCAGAGGGATGCATACCTTACTCTATTGATTATCTCAAAAGTCATTAATCTATAGAAGCGATTCTGTTGATCCTAAAGTTATTACTGCCATACATAGTGTTATTGCGTTGAAATCTTTTTTTAGTTTTACTTCGTTGTGGTTTAAGTCAGCTCAATATTCAAATATGATCTTAGAGGTGAAGGATACCGAAGGGAATGTTACTTATATATTATTATTTTACTGTCGCCATAAACAACCAAAGGTGAAGCCTGATTTTGTCTTTTGTGTACAAGAATCTATACATTTTTGGAAATTTTTCAATGCCTAAATTTAAAACTCGCTTCAACATTCTTCACGACAGTAGAAAACTGGAATTATAACTGATCACGAAATGTCCCTGATTGTTTCACGATGTTTAAACAAAAATTCCTACAGTGAATGATGTGATAATTATGAGATTAAGATATAAGCTTAATGTACCTAGACCTAGATTTTGATGATAATTTCTATATTTATATATTTCATAGTAAAATGGAGCATCATGAATTACCAAGAAAAATATGATTGAGGTCTTGCAAATCGCAAATAAAAGGGGTATATGTAGATAATTTGATTGATCTTAGAAAGTCAGATATTTAAAACTTTAGTCACAAGACAAATCTCTAAACTTATTAAGGAAGTCTTTCGGTTAGAGTGATCATTATGATGCCGTCAATGATAAGAAAAACAATTTTAAAATCTCTATCTGTATGCTGTCAGCTGGTTGATTGTGGCGGAAATTTTGTTATCTTTCATCGTCATTGTCAACATCTTAACTGGTATTAAATCCGAACGGCTTTCCAGTGCCTTTTACAGGGTATGCCTTGTTGCTAAGTGCTTAAGGCTCAAACTCATTCAGGGTTTGCATAATTGACGGCAATACTTCTTGCATCTTATAATACCGTTAAACAATATCAGCAAATTAAAATACAATTTACGAAAGTCTCAGAAGGGAAAAGGCACAAATAAATCGAGCTATTAAAGTATCACATATGAAATTAAAATTTTAAATTTCAGACGATAATTGTTCAATTTCCTCGAGAATTGGGTCAAAGAAAAGCGCCTGGTTATTAGCTAATTTTTTTCTTTTTTGAAAAAAGTCAATTCCACTGGTGGTGAACGACTCAGCAAGGCTTGGCCATGGTGTCTGCAGCTCTGAGAGTGGTCGGCAAGGCAAACTGCTTCAATCATTTGTCTCCCTAAATTATCGGTAAGAATCGATTGCAATTCATTTTATTTTTTTTTTTTTTTTGTTTTGTTTTATTTGGCTTTGAGATTTTCTGCTGTGGTTTCAACTCGTTGTTTCAGTTTGTTTAATTGAATCGATTAGTTTAAACAACCAAATGCTGCTTGCAGATAAAGAAAGACTATTGTTTGCTGCTTTCTTTAGAAACGAACTCTGTCACAGAAAAATTAATTCAATAAAAACTAGAGAAAAAGAAATAAGTTTCAGCTCGGAAAGATCTATGGTGGTTTACCATGTGGCACCAAATGAAAAAAGCAGTTCTGTTTTGGCAAGTTTATAAGGTTGAACATAAAATGCACAAGAAAATTATAACTGAGTTTCACAGAAAGTTTAAAAAGTAACAGATAATAAGGCAGTTAATGGGATTTGCTCGACCTCAAATCTCTGCTTCAATTTCCACGACAATATGACAATAAACACAATGGGAGCATTATACAATCAGCTATTTGAAGGAGAGAGAAAGAAGGGGGGGGGGCAACTAAAGATGGTTGCTTGATTATTTCTTTGCTTCTATCTTATATCTTGTAGCTTATTGTCTTGGCAACCTTTGAAACTATTCGATAGGTCTGTCTGCAGAACATTTCCTTTAAATTTGCAAGTGACCTGATACACCTTAGTGCTTTTATTTTTTAAAAATTCGCGTCCACCCATGCTGCTTCACATTATTGAAATAATGCCACAGGCCATGAAATGTTTTTACATTTAAGTCAATACAAAATTAAAAATGTGGAACGAAAGATTAATATGTTCAGTAAATATCGCTTACCGGGTTTTTTTTTGTTTTTGTTTTTGTTTTTGTTGTTTTTTTTTTTGTTATGCTTTGTTTTGTTGTTGTTTTTTTTTTGTGATTTTTTTTTTTTTTTTTGCTTTATAGGAGTACAGTTAAGTCGATGTTGGCGTATCTTGCACTCTGCTTGCGACACTAGCTTTTTACAAGTTGCATTACCCATGCATTTTTTATACCATGTCAATGCAACTGCTTACCATATCCTGTACTAGGGGTATTGGCTAAGTGCTATTCTCATTGTTATCTCTTCAGTCAGAGAAAGTATTCATTCTCTAACTAAATACAGGGTTGTTGGATGAGGCCGAATCTTTTACTTTGAGTGAAATCTTTGAGGAAAAGACAAATCATAAAAAAGAAGTTAATGGAAACTTTTCAAGCCTATTTTTGAAGAGTAATTGTAAGAGAATGTTCATTGTTTAGGCTATATAAAAAAGTTACATGTTAAATGAAAAGGGCTAAAGGTAGAGCCTTGATGGAGTGCGCTGAAGTTTCAGATGGTGTTTAACTATGGTCGCTGAGGATAGATGCAGCAAAATGAAGTAAAATAGTTCATCATGACAAAAGTAGATGGTTAAAACTTCTGTAAATACCTTTAAACTTAAAGTAATGAAGAACTTAACCGGGTAATGAGCTATAAACCCCAAGCCTACATTTGGATCCACTGTCCATTCTTGAACATTATTCGTATGTTTAGATTTTATCTTTTCTTATGATAGACATCATAACATCTCTATCCTTTAAATTTTTTTCAATTTTGCGATATGATTTCCAAAGTTTTTTAAAACCTTCTTAGAACAAATTTAATCTGAATATTGCTTTTGGGTTTGTTTTTGTTCTGGCATTAGAGTAATTTTCTAATGTGTGTCTGTGAACCTTTCTATTGAATTTTTTAAATTTTAAATCAACAGAAACTTCAATTGCATGTATCTTTTGCTCTTATGTGTATTAATCAAACACACAACTGATTTGTTTTATTAAATTTCAATTTTTTTTCTTTAATTTGGCAAAGATTCTTTTAGTCCATGAGCTGGAAAAAATACATATGAGGAAGATAAAAGAAATTTTTTTTAAAAAAATTATCTGACTAAAAAATAAATGAGAAATGGAATATCATCGTTAAACAGCATTCACCAAAGTACTCACTGAAGAAATCAAGTTATAATGGACTACCATGATATCCGTCATTTACAAAGAAAATGCTATCCGCCAGATTCAACTCTACAAATAAGATAAAGACTAGAACAGAACTTTTCGTGAATTTCTTACTACCATGACATCAAGAAAATTATCTAAATCATCATTATTTTGTACAATACTATAAAAGCCAGTTCTACAACATAACTATGAAAGTCCATATTACGGTGCCTCAGAATTTTTATATCAACAACTGGGTATTATGTGCATGTGTAGTGCTTGAGAGTTTGTATTTATGTATGTATGTATGTATGTATGTATGTATGTATGTATGTATGTATGTATGTATGTATGTATGTATGTTTGTATCTATGTATGTATGATTATTTTGTGTTTGTGTTACTGCAATTACGCATGCGTGCACGTAAAGTGCATTTTCTGTTATAATATTTTGTAAAAAGCTGTACACCCAAAACAAATTCCTTAGTTGGTGATAGATTCTTAATTTATTTTTCTTTCCTCTTACCTTACATTTTTTTGTTTTCCTGATAAATTTTTTAAATATATTGTTTTCTAAAAGAATACGTTTCTCACACCCACTACGTTCTCTTTCGCATTTTTTTTCCTACCAGAGTTGCTATTCTCTCTCACATAGTTTTTGAAAGCAGATACTCTGAGTACGAAAAAAAAAATGTTTGTCCATAAATGCGTTGCCCTTTTATTTTCAGTTTAAAATATTCAAATCTCATCAAGTAGTAGTTTTCAGATATTTCAGTTCAACCATTAATCATTCAATAAATAAAATCAGTTTTCTTAGCAATATAAATAGTATGCATATGTTTAGATTATAGCTGTTCATAGTACAGTCGTGTAGGAAATCTTGTGAGGAAATCTTAGTCAAGCAAATACGTATTATTTTCAAATGGTTAATCTGGATGATGTAAAGTGACAAATAAACAAAAACGAGATGGCACTTTTGCCATCTTATACATTAAAGCACGATTTCAAGAAGAGAATCTCAGTACCACTTTTGAAATGTGTTTTAAATTATGTGCTGAATGTGCTAGATTGAGTGTTGATTGTCACTTGAATCTATATTTCTTCTCCTCTTATTTTTACTACGTAGTGTTCATCTAGGTTACTACGTAAATTTTTCCAGTTTTGTGAATACTTGCTCTGATATAAGCCTCTTTCGAATTATCATTATCAAAATCAGGGTCAGCATCAACACCATAAGTAGCCTTGTCATCATCAACATCTTTCCAGCCTGACATTACTCTGCTCCATCTTTGTTATCATCATAAACCTCGCGATCATCATCCCTGGGTGAAAGTAGTTTCGACTGTGTTTGCCTGTTCATTTGCTCTTTCCGTAGAAAAGGTCTGTGTGTGTGTGTAGCTTTGTTTGCTTTTTTTTCTGAGTGTGTGTTTTATCAATTGAAATCTCGAAATGTAAGATTTTTTTTTAATTACAAAAAAAGCTTCGAAAACATCAGTGAGTAGGGAAAAAAGCAAAATGGAGACAAAAGTTGAGAGAAGGCGAGGCAGTGCGAGCTCTCAACCAGTTTCGTCTCCAAAGTGGTTCATAGAAACTCATGGAGCAAAAGAAGATTTGGCTGCGAGAAAGAAAATAGAGTCCAGGTGGCAAGAAAGGGGAGGGTGGGAGGGGGGTTTTCAAAGGCATCGAACTGTCCGCAGCGAAAAGCAATTTTAAGAAGCAAGGGCGAGTGGTCCCCCCTTGAGGTCCTGGGACTGACAGCCAATCGATAAGCCGTGACGCTGAACGCGGAGGCAGAACTACGAATTTATTGTGGGACGCGGGGCCTGGGAGTTGCTCTGATTTATGTTTCGCTCTTTGCTGCTCCGTCTACATCGAGAAAGGGTGAGGGGTTTTGTAAGGACATCGCTAGGTCTGCTGGGAGAGCTAGAATCTAGTGGAGGGCAAGGAAGGAAGTTTGGAAGAGATGCGTGCATGCAAACAGAGAGAGAGATGGAAGCAGAAAAAGAAAATGATATTTTTTCGTAATAATAAGATATGGATGGTAGATGTAACAAAATAAGTAATATCGAGGTTTTTCAGCCCACCGTTTAGTTATGGGCTGTCGGGATAGCATGAGATGCTCACAGCAGTGCTGTTCATGGAAGCTCCTGACTAGCGGCTAAAAGAATGGCTACCGGCCCATTGGTAGAGGGATGGATAAAAACAACTTCCGGTACACGGAGCATCGAAAGTAGATGGAAATAAAACAACGTTTAATACAAGCGCTTTCTGTAAGAATTTATTTTTTACACAGCCAAAAAGATACAGAGAGAAAACAGACATCCAACCATATAGACAGGCGGGTAGTTCTAGAATTTAGATGAAGAGGAAGATGAACTAAGTCAGTCAGACACCAGAAAAAGAAGGAAAAACGGGATAACCAAAAGCGTTCGTGGAAAATGACAGAAAATGAAAATCGTCTGCGTGAATTCACTATGTTTTTCCCTCGAGGAATCCATGACATATACAAATGAATTAACGAATTTAGAAAAAAAAATTGAAAGAAAAAAAGGATTAGATTTAAAAGTGGGACACTCAGTTCGTGAAAAAGAGAATAAAGGCTGCATGAATGATAGTCAGAATTAGTGTGCATTTTTTTTTTTTTTTGTTGTTCAAACCATAGTCGTTGCTTTTGTTCATACGAATGATATTGCTACCAGCCTATAGCAAATTACTCTCCGCCTTGTCTGGCTTATCGACATAAAATATGTTCAAAAGTTTGTTCTTAGTTAGTTCGATTAAAGTAATCTTACAGAGCACAATAGTTCGAGGCGATGAATAAAAATCTGTCCACTTATATGAGTTCCAATTTCATAACCAAGAATAAATTTTAAATGCATTTTTTTTTTCGAAAATCCTAGCGGTCGGATTGACTGGATGAAAGAGAAAGAGATTTTATTTTAAAAAATGCTGGTATTTGAAGAGCATTATATTTTTTATATATTTCTCCTCGATAATATTTTCCATCTAGCTCAAATTGAATGTTTCAATGTTTGTTGATCTCTTCTGCTCTTTCCCTATACACTGATCAAAGCTTCCGATTTGTTGCCCTTACAATGTTTCATGACAAAAAAAAATATTCTAGAAATTTGCGTCACAGGATCTAAACAAATAGTGTTTTTACAAAAAAAAATGCAAAGCTTTGGGCAAGTTTCACCCGTTATTTTTTGGAAACTTAAAACCAGCCAAAGTGCATGAAATTTAAAAGCTAAAAACTTTATTTTTTCTGAAATGAAATATAAAATCATGATAGGCTTCAGCTTTTTGCTTACAGATTTTATCACGATTAAACAACTAACAGTCGGACATAATTGAAACGTTTGTAAAAGACACAGACTGCTCGCTTCGAGAACACTTTGAGGCTGCATTGAATCAAATTTAGCATTCGTGATGCGAGTGATCGGTGCAGTTTATGTGTTCTTTTTGCTGCTGTCGCTTGGTTGGGGCCTTACTGGGTGAAACAGTTGGTACTGGCCATGACGATGATGATAATGGTGAAGATGAAGGCCAAGGCGATTGAAGATGAAGAATTCCCATATTTTAAAGATAAAGACGCTGATTTTGTCAGGCCGCTAATGCTTGTAAAACAATTAAGAAACTTTAAAATTTGCTAGAAAACGATTTGTATAAATCTCTCTTTGAAATAGCAAGATTAATACACTATTTTGTCTGACAGGAGCGGTTAATACAAACGGGGGAAGGAGAAAAACTTTATGAAGAAATTTTGCGAAATGATTAAGAGAAAGATCCCGATGTCTTTTAAAGGCGTCCGGCAAACAATACAGAAGAAGAAAAGCTGATTTTAAAATGAATGTCAGAGCCGTATCTAAACAGAGATCGAATGTGTTGTTGAGTTGTCAAACTTTCTATGACGTCGGTTTGACGTCAGTGCTCTCTAGCCATGCCCTCCCTTCCCCTTCTCAAATCTTCTCTTGGGCAGTTTTGTTTTGTTTTATTTTTTGTTTTTATCATTCGTTTCCACGCCACTCGGTTTCAGACTCCCAATGGGGGCCCTTAGCTCTCGCGTCGACTCTCGCTATCTCTCGCTTCTCTCGCCTTCGCGCCGACTGTCCTCCCAACTTGGTAATCGGCTCCTGCCACGTGACATTACAGGGTACTCGCCCCCACCCGTCCCAGCTATCGACCTACCCATCTTGATTCCAGAACTAAGCCATCTAGGGGGAATACATGCCCCATCCAATCATGTACTTCGATCTACACCAAGTGTAGCGGTTTGGGCCAATCAGAACGGCTGTTGCTGCCTCTCTGCTTCGATCCTATGGTTATTTTATCTTTCATCACTTGAAGCTCTCTGAGAATAAACGGGTGCAAAAAAGAAAAATGATGAGTAGTTGAGGGCCAGCGGGAAGGGGTTGAGATAGGCAAATAATGCAGGCGAGCATCTTCCTCTTTATGCAACAGAGACCGCGCAGAATCAACCCAGACTGTCTTTGCGAGTAGTCGCCATTCTTTTTGACTCTCCAAAGTTAAAATCTTTATAAAATGTTCAAAATTTTACTAACAGACCGAGGGCAAAAGTACACCACTGCATCTGACTCTGAAGGGTTACGACACCTTGACGTCAGAGGCATCTGTGATGGCCGATAAATTGGTGATGGCGGCACCCTTAGTTCCAACCTACCCTCAGAGGGTGAGTACTTACATGTGTTTGGTTTATGTCAATGATTTTGATTTTTAAAATCATTTGTTTATGAGATTTAGCAAAAGCTTTAACAAATCTTACAAAGCTAGGTAGATCCCATAATTTGAAATGCAAGAGATTTTATCATTATATTTGTATATTGCCGTAGCACCGATTTCGATAGCAGAAAAAAACATCAGAGAGTTTGTTTTATTAACTTAAATTCAAGAGAGTTTTATATGTATGGTGCAACACATAATTTTTTATGAATAATGTTCACCCAATATGAAGTATCGTTAGAAGAGTTACAGATAAAACACACCGTAAAGTAGACAAGATAAAAAAAATTAAACCCATTCTATATGATTTATCAAGAGAAAATTTGGACTTTGAAAACTTCTTCTCATCACTACTTTTTTTATATGCCCCAACTTTTTGATAAAAATTCTGTTTCTCAAAAGCTAAGTCAATATTGTAGCAAAAGAGGAATATTGAGAAAAGGTTTTCCAGTCTTCTATACATCCCCAACACACTCCGACCAGGGGCTGACACTGCAAACAATAAACAAAAGAGATGATAAAGCTTGAGTCAAGTGTGCACAGTCAGTTGGTTATAATGGAGCAGGCATGTGTGAACGTGATGGTGGGTTAAATATAGATTTCCTTGTTCAAAACTCGAGCTTTTCCTGACAAATGTGAAGGAGAAATAGAGAGAGAGGCAGTAAAGACACCACTTATTTTGGAAGTGTGAGCAGAAAAGGGAAAACTTGGCCGCCGTGTGACATTTGAGAGATAAATTGTTATCATAACACGGACTGGAAGTTATGGCTATGTTAAATAGCAAAATTTTGTGAAAAAGAATAGAATTCTAAATTCTCGTATGTTTCTCGTAGTATTAGAGCGTAATTTGTGATAAGAAGTTCTTACGTATGTTTGAAAATCATACTCAGAGTTACATCAAAAACATCATAGAGATTTATTACCTTCTTTATTGTTAAGACGGGATCGAATTTAGGGCGAGATGACATTAAGATATTACAGAATTTATTTGTAATTCTATCTACCAGAGTGCATCGTAAATGTTAGAAAGCAGCAGTATTCACATTAACAAAACTGAAAACTGCGAGGCATTTTTAGTTCATAAAAGAAGTTGAACAGAGGTTCGAGAGAAAAGTTAATTAGAACTATTGATTATTCACAACACTGTGCGCCAGACAGGGCATTAATTAAGGGAACCGGAATCAGACGCTAGAGTGGGACAGCCGGAAAACGGAAGACGACAAATCGGGATGGTTGTCTGCCAGTGGCAACCAACGACAAATGCAGACAAGGACGTAGCATGAGTTCAGGATCTAGTCCCATTCCATAATTATCTTTGAAGTTTTACAAGGTAAAGAAGGATATTGATCAGCGATGTCTCGCTATATCTCAGATAAGAGAAAAAGAGAAATCGCTGGACATAATCATAACGCATGAATTTAATGTCTTCAATGAAAAAAAAATTCTGAAAGATACTTTGATGACATAGTCATCTGAATCATACTTTGATGAAATAGGCATCTGAAAGATACTTTGATGACATGGTCATCTGAAAGATACTTTGATGACATGGTCATCTGAAAGCAAGAGAAAGAAGCCACCCGTGGAAGGAAACTCGAACTCAAGAAGGTTGGCAACAGCGAAACTGTTTGAGATGGTTTTTGTTGAAAGATTATTTGGAGGACTCAGAACTTGCCGTGCTGGCTGTGTTTACTTAGGGAGATGAGCTTTGTGTGAAACTCTTTAAGTGGCTCACTGTCTCATGCATTATGACAAATCAGGGCATTTATCTTCTCTGTAGCTCTTTACAGGTTGATATCTTTGTCTTACAAGTTAAAATACAAGGGGCAGAAAAATCTAAAGGAGGACGAGTTGTGGTTTCTTATAAATCATTACTTCACCAAACATTTACAGCACACAACACAGTTCTCTATGAAGAATTTACAACTCTTTGAGCACATTCTTGTTGTAACATACAAAGAAATCTTTGACATGGTTTGCCGGGTGACGGAACCAGAATATTTCTAAACTTCAACAAATATTCGCTTCCCAGTTAAATGGTTTCTCTCCACCATAAACTTGAACTACTTCGGGGCTGACATCAGGTTGTTCAGTGTTTACTAACATCACTCAATGAATGTCCTTAAAAGCAGGTCAAAATAAGTCTGGGCATTCTTGGATTTACCCAGAGAAGTAATCGTAGTTCAGAACTTAATTACTAAATTTATGCCGTTTCTCTGAACATGATTAGACAGAGTCTAATGAAAAAATATAGTAGCACCCTATAAAAAGTGCAGTCAAAAATATAACGTGATCTCAATAAAATAGTAAAATTTCGCGCGTTAATATTATTTCCCCCCTAAAAAATTTAAGCTTTTGAAAAATTTTATTTGTGTAACTGATGCCCAAAACTGTTATACACCAAATTTAATTTTTGCAGGCTTTGAATTCTCCACATCTGTCTACAACTGGTGCTCGCCTTTGTACTGTCAAAAAAATCGATGATTTCGAAAATGACTGAAGATGAATTTTGGAGGCGTGAGCACTAAAGAGAGACCCCTACGTCAACTGAGACCAAGGCTATAGGTAGGTGACCAGTACTGTCTATAGCAACGACCAATACTTCATAATTTATTTAAGGTGAGAAAAGAAAAGAAAAATATATTGCAGAAATGAATGTATTTGAATTATTTTCAACATTTTTTTTTGTTTCGTGATTTTGATAAACGTGCTCTATCTATTGATCAAGAAAATATTTTTGTGTATGTTTACTGATGCTACAATTTTTCTTCGTTTTGTTTTTCTTAAACCGGGTATCAATCACAAAATGGATCTTATTCGAAATCCTTCAAAGTTTTGGAGCTTACCTTTGCATGTTTGTCTTGTTTATTTTGTGTAACTATTCAGCCTTCCGCGTATTATGGAATTTATGATTGCTACAATGTTTTTCATAGTCCAAATGTAAGGTCTTTCGCTTCTCCCATTCTTTCCTCAGCACCATCAGCACGTTTTAATAATTTGCACATTAAACAATTCATGAGAATTTTCTATGATGGAAAAAAATATTTGATATAGGAGTTAACCCCATTTTTCCTCTTCAGTTATAGAATGCCACATTCCTATCATAAAATTACCACCAGCTTTCTCATTGTTTTTAGATCTATTTCCTGAATTTTTTCCTCTAGTAAGACAATAAAATTTATATGTTTGCTAGATCAAACCTACTTAAAATAACAATAATAAAGCCTGGTAAAAATTGTCTGCTTTATTGTCAGTTTTATTAGTCTTGTTCTTCTACCTAATTATTCTTAAGACAAGTCCTGTAATTTTTAAATCCTTAGCAGCAACTATAACTAGAAACATCAGAAACATCAATTAAAATGATGAAGATCAATAATTTTATTTCATCTGCTACCGTCAGCTTCAACTTACGCCTCACCTATGACATTATCTTATAATGCAGAATGATCGGAGAACGAAAGACTAATCTTTAACGTCACGAAAAGTTGTCAAAAAGAAATCCGCTTTTTCGTGACATTTACATAAACAACGCATTTTTTCCGAGATGTACAATTTTTATCTTTTGCATCAATAAAGCAACCGTTCCGTTTGAGAAAGATGGGTATTTTCAAATGTCTTCTTTTTTTTTCCCTCGCACGCTTACTAGTTGTAAGAAAGTAAATGAAGGCAATCCCTGTTTCTATTATAAAAAGTGAAACAGTTTTAGCATTGTTTTAGAAAGGTTGCTTTTAATGCGTTTCTTATATCGCAAATGACAATATTAACTAGAAATTCGCACCTAAACGTGGAGTTTCTAGGGCTTGATCTAAAGAAATTTACTTTGAGTATTCTATGAAGTTTCAATTTGACATGATTTTCAGTAAACTAACGTTTCACATTAAGGAAATGAAAAGTGCTTAGTTTATTCCTTTCTTTCTTTTTTAAATTACCTTGTCTTCAAGGAACCTTGCTGTCTTATTTACACCACTGACTTTAAAAAAAATGAAGAAAATGTAAAAAGAATGTGCTCGAGAAAATCAAAATGTTCAACTGTAAATGTTCCTTTCTTTGTCTGAATCAACACACTAGAGAGCAAAATAAAAAGGACCAAACTTACTGACTTTTTCTTTTATTTGAGAATAAATTTTCATTGCTTGTATTTTAAAACTTGAAAGTCTGGTTTGAAATAAATCGATAAAAGTGTTGTCCTTCTTGGAGTCGACAGCGATCTTTTAGATTGCAAAATTTAGATTAATCTAATCAAATTTAGAGATAAAAATTTCAAAGCAGTTGCCTAAGTATAAAGGATTTTAAATTTTGAATTATTATAAAATTGTTAGAGAAATATAATTTCTTAAAGATTTAATATAACATTTTATTTTACCATGACGATTTATTGAAAGATAATGATGGTTTTATAGATAAGAGATATTTCAGAGCAAGCAGACGGGTTCTCTCATCCTAGGTTTTCTGGAGATAGTGAGACTCAAATGAGAAGGATTTCTTTTTATTCCTATCAAAAAAAAGAGGGTGAAATCATCAAAGATAAAAAATACATGCTTGAAATAAATATGAAGGGAGATTTTTAAATTTGGAGGCAAATGTATTAAGAACAAGACTTTTGAGGATAAGACTCAAGTTTAGCACGAAGTATTAAAACTGGTGAGAAGAGAGGAAAGAGACAGATGGAACAAGACTTAAAAAAAAAAAAATAGAAAGAAAGAGAGACCTGCCGTGCTAATTAAAGCACCCCCCGGCAGATCTGTAGCATCGAGAGGGACTTCATCAGTGAGACGAAGAGAGGCTTTAATGACAGGCATGGTGTGATTAGAGTAGGGAGTGTCGCAGTCGCCTCCCCCTGGGCAGAGCTGGATCATCTACTACAGTGTGATATTGAGTAGAGTGTGAGAGTGAATGTGTGTGAGTGTGTATGGATAGGGAAAGGAGAAGGCAATGGCTAATGGCAGTGTGATACAGAAGACTATAAGAATAGGAAGTACTGAAATATCTAAAAACTCGCGATATTTGGAAGCTGAAGATAAGGAAGGGCAGAGAGGACTGTAGGCTGAGAAGGTGAAAATAATCTCGCCTCTAAGGAAAAGTCATAAGCTTATCGATCCACCATGGAATAAATATAGGTATCGAGTCACCTATAATTGCTTCTGTGCTTGATTTTGCTAAATTATGTCTGAGAGCTCGAAAACAACATTAATTGAATTTTATTTTAAATCCAACTTAAATCTATAACCAAGCCAGTGACAAAATGGCAACTGTCTCAAAAAATACTTTAACTTAGGATCATGTTTCTATCACGAGATAAAATATCACTATAGTAATGTAAATAAACAAAAGATTTTTTAATCATTGATATATTTATGCAACTATTGAGGACAAGTTTTAAAAACAATAATTATTCATTCACTATTCATCTCGATATCCATTGTTTTGAACTGTATTATATTTTATCCTCATATTTTGGTTGTGTTGAAATAATACGGTACTTTGATACAATATTTTAATAAAGGAGATATCGGAAAGGTTTGAAATTTAAAAAGTGAGGATATAAATCACGATTGGTTTCAAGAAAGTGACATTAAAGAACCCAAATTGTCTTGAAAAAGAAACAGAGTATAGTAGGATGGTATCAGGCACCATTCATATTTTTACATCTTGAAGGTCGTAACTTTATTGAGCATTAGTTGCAAATAATTCATCTCAAATAAAACTAATGCGGATGTGTTTTACAATTTTTTTGTCGTATTTACTTTATCTATTATATCTCGTATTTAAAAGAGAGATGATGAACTGAAATTTAGAGTGGAGTTATTTCTGCACTTATGTATTGTTTGGGAGTTTTCCTTTTTTCAACTTTTCTCCGTTGTCCCAGTTTGATCTGCAGAAAGGTGTTGCTGTCCTGTTTGCTGCTCTATGTCAGAGGCCTTTTTCTTGAAAATCTAGCATTCATTTTGCGTCGTTTAGTGGTGAGGTATTACGAAAATAGCAGTTTGCCAGCTATTCTCTTGAAACCAAGATGCTACATAATCCTTTTAAACGTTAGCATTAGTTTTACTTAATGATGAAATGTCTTGAACAGCGAGAGCAAGAAGCGTATCCGACTAAACTCCAGGGGTTCTTTGTGGAGCTCTGTCCCAGGAGCCGATTCGTTCTCTTCAGAGACTTACAGTTCCGGTATCCTAATTAGCTGAGTGGTTTAGATTTGCCCATGTGGATTTTGATTATTGTCGTCTTGTCTGCGGATATAATAGCTACCAGCAGAAGAGAAGGGGTTTTAATTTTATCAAGAATAGATTAAGAATAAAGCGATTTGGAATCCTTGCAATTACATTAAGAAGAGAGTGAACTGAAATGGAAACAAGAAAAGAAAGCGTGCGGAATGATAAAGAAGAGAGCAATAGTAGGCATTCTAAAAGGATTTTCGCAAATTTAGTAACCGTTGAGAAGTTCTTTAGTTTGAGAAATAAATAAAACATTAAAGATAAATAAAACCTTGATTCAAATTATATGAATATATACACACAATAAATGGTCACTTAAAAGCATTCAGGTTTAAAAATCCCATAATAGAAGCAGCAGCAGGCACGAAAGTCTTACAACGTTGACCGTCAGACAAAAAAAAAATTCCCAATTCTTATCCGAGAAATACCGAGAGAAACCTAATGTTATTGGCTCTACAGATTCTGACGTATCCGTTCTTTCCTATAACGGCAACTCTAGATGGATCTCACGATTAGAACTCTATTATAGCAGTTGACTCAATACACAGCATTTTGCCATAGTTAATAGGAACAATCGGACACAAATACAGTCGATTACTTTACACATTTATACCCTGTCTCCCTCTCACCTTCACTGACTCTCTCTCTCTCTCTCTCTCTCTCTCTCTCTCTCTCTCTCTCTCTCTCTCTCTCTCTCTCTCTCTCTCTCTCTCTCTCTCTCTCTCTCTCTCTCTCTCTCTCTCTCTCTCTCTCTCTCTCTCTCTCTCTCTCTCTCTCTCTCTCTCTCTCTCTCTCTCTCTCACACACATTCTTACTATTCCTGTCTGACTAAGTTCTCTCTCAGCCTGTTTTTCTTTCAGCTAGTTGCCTCTCCTCTTCTTTCTTGCCTCTTTCTATGTCTTTTAGAGATAACAACCTGAAAAGAGAGACAAAGAGATAGAGACAGACAGAAAGGGAGACAGACAAATAGACCGTAAAAAGAAGAGACCGACTGGCAGACACATATTCCAAAGTCGGACAAAGAGCCAGAGAGATGGAGGAGCTGATGACCGATAACGAGAACACCCGCAAACGTTGACTAAAAGTGAAAAGTGGAAACAAAGAATCAAGGGGCAGAGAAGGAAAAATACAATGCTAATTGAAAAGTAACGCCGAGGAGCGGGTGATGGTATGGTAGCCTCGAGCTCTTTGGGTACAGCCGAGCCGCTGCAAATCATGTACACCCGTTCTGACCTGGGACCCAGGAGACCCATGCGTTGGCAAAAATCGATGGTCTTCCCGGTCTGTGTATCCGGTCGCCATTTTCCCTTGCACGTCACGTCCGGTTTGCCATGCGCACAAAGCATTTCCCATCGATAGTCACGGTACAGGGCTATATCGGTTTCTATGAAATCACAATCATGATTCAAACTTCATTGGGTTCAATCGTTGCCAGTAAGATGGTGTGCGTAATGGTAAAGGCGAAGCGATTGCTGCTCCTGGGAATAGAAGGCAGATGAAAGATAAAGCTTGTTACAGTTACGGGTTTTTTTTTTTTTTCAAATTTTCTCTTAAATCAATGAGATTGATTGTGGCCAAACAATGCTCGAACCAGAAAGTATCACTGTTTTGTAAATAATCGCTACTTTTATCAGAATGATCTCTTACATTTTCAACTTTGCTTTCAAGTTTTGAGTTTTTGTTTGTTTCTTGTTACTGCTGTTTTTTGTTTGTTTGGTTTTGTTTTGTTTTGTTTTTTTGTTTTTTTGTTTGTTTGTTTTTTGTTGTTTTTTTGTTGTTTTTTTTTTGGTTTTTTTTTTGTTTTTTGTTGTTTTTTTTGGGGGGGGTGTTCACTTTTCATTTTGTAGGTTTTTTGATGAGGAAATAATAGTTTCTTAACAAAAATATTTTGCTATAATTTTACACCTATATTGTTGTATTAAAAGAGTCCAAAATATAAGTCCCAGACAAAACATTTGCAAATAATGAATATTTTTCTTTTGCTTCGCTCTCATTCGTCAGGATTAACAATGACAGCCAACTCTATTGGTTTTGTCGAGTTTAACAGTAACATGATTGTTTTGTCATCATCTCTGTGGTTTCGTCTAAACGTCTACGGTGACGAAATACGCGTTAGACAACGAAGATAAAGATGAATACGGAGTTTTAAGAAGATTTTGAAAGGCCGTAATCAGTCTGATTTAGTCCAGAAAAAAAATTAACTATGGCCTCGTTATCAGTGCTTTTATTACCCCAACCGTGAGTAAACACTGACTCAATCCACTTTACTTTGCTCGGAACAAATGTTTATTTTATTCGCGTGCTTTTGATTTCTTTTGTTCTGTTTCTCGTTTACCCTTTTACTCTTATCACTATCAGACTCTTGAAAGAGGAAGATTAAATTTATCGGCTTACCTTAGACGTAGATCTCACCGCGTTCCAAGTCCAATATTGAGGATGAACTTGTGCATAGATGCTATTGTTAAAGTTATTTCCCTCAAGGTATCTATCATATATTATCTTAAGGCTGGAATTTTTGTGCTTCAAACAGAAATTGTCGACTTATGTTACCAAAAACTATAAAGTGTTATCAGCTTTTCTTCAAAGGAAGGTTCGGCTTGAGCTAATTACCAAAGTAAAAAAAATTATCAACGTATCAAACTTCAACTGTGTTGACAAGTTGTTATGCTCTTTCAAGATTTGCAGTAAACATACCAAATTATAGCTAGTTAACATCTTTCGGAGTGATTTATTATAGTTTATATTCGTGGAATACCATGGCTCTGATCAGCAGGAGTAATGAATGAATTCTGAATTTTCATAAATGTGCATACTTCTCGTATAAGACTGAGAGAGACTTGAGAGACTTAATACAATTTAGACAGCTTAGATCAATCTCGTTGAATCATTGTAAAAAAAATGTATAAGGCTGCATCATAGTTTGCTGACATCCTTGAACATTTGGTTAAAGACATTTTATTATAGAAATAATGATTCCATTAATTTTTTTTTCCTCGCAAGTATTTTGAAGATCCTCAACATTATTTGGTTGTCGTTATAATTCTGATCTATAATTATTGTTATTATTATTATTATTATTATTATTATTATTATTATTATTATTATTATTATTATTATTATTATTATTATTATTATTATTATTGTTGTTGTTATTATTATTAATATTATCATGGAGGTCCACACAATCGGGCAGTTATGAATTTCTGCAAGGCAGTGCACCTTCCGAACACTATTTCTTCCTGCCTAGGGAATGTCATAGAAAGGGTTTGAAAGGATCTTTAATCAAATTGGGAAAGTACAGTAGGAGCTGTTTTCCAGGATTTTTTGAGTATTGCATTTCGTTTTAAACAGGTTTTTAAATGTTCTTTGACACAATTTAATGATGAAAGTTTAAATTAATAGTTGCAGTATCTGAGAGAAAGGTGTTGGTAAAGAGAGAGAGAGAGAGAGAGAGAGAGGAGGGGGAGAACCCTCTATATCTGTCCAGGATTATGTCGAGCTCCCTGTTGTAATGCTGCCTCCAATTGCCATAGCGCGAGTACCGGACTAAAATTTCTGCTCACAAGTCCTAAGCCGCTTTCAAAAAGCTCTAAATCTTCCTGAATAGTCCAAGAAAGACATCTCATTTCTGGTGACTTCTTTCCTTCTTAATATGATCTCAGAGAATGCCTCGTATGAACATACGAGAATGGAAGTTCAGAGATGTTCCGAAACGAAGTCAAGATGTCACAGAGAAAGGGGCACAGAGAGAGAGAGAGAGAGAGAGAGAGAGAGAGAGAGAGAGAGAGAGAGAGAGAGAGAGCGATAGAGAGAGAGGAAAAAGGGAGAGAAAGTAAGATTTCCTCCTTCGATTCATGAGATTCAGGGAAACCCTGATTTTCTTGTCCAGTATAAAGACAAAGAAAATCATAGTGGTGGTGATCCTATCGCTTCGGGGACCTCTAGGCGGCATTATTGTAAGAAGGTTGGAGTGAGCCCCTTTTCGGCAACATAAGCTCACGGCTTGGAACCTACAGCTTACAGGGGATCGCGAGGACTTCCTGGCCGCGACACTAATCGGGTTTGTCAAGATGAGACGTCGATCAGAAGTGCTTGCAATTAGTTTGATCTCTCATCCGCTCGCTTAGTATCGCCTTCCGCGTCAATATGTCCGCTATCTAAAACCTTGCGACACATCTGTTTCAGTTCGACTTTTCCCTTTCTCACTTTCTGTGCATTAAGTGCTACCAATCTGTTCAGCACGCTGATTTCTCTTTGTCTCGCTTTATACACCACAACTTGAACGAACACCGCAAGATCATTCCTAGTTTGATACCCTCACCTAGTTTGTCACGAATACTGTAACGCTGTTTTATTTATTTATTTTTCGTTTTTCTTTTTTTTCCTTCATCGTTCATTGTCCTCTTTCATTGCGGAAGCCAATATTAATTTCTTTCCTCTTGGTTATATGTCTGTGCACAAATATATGCTCAAGGGGTCCACAATATTATAAGAAACTCGTGCTACCTCCATCAATTTATGCCTCTTTGTTCATGACTCATGTCCGTATCTACTATCTTAATAAGATCATAAGCATGTGCATGCGCTTGCCACAGGACACAATGCCATTACGTGACTAGGTTATCCTCCACTCTGGCTATATTCTAACAAGGATCGCGCGTGGCTTCTAGCGATGAGAGCAAATAAGGGGAACACGCACAGCAGACTGTGGCAGGTGACACAGGAAAATATCACAAGGAATCAGAACATGTCAAGCAAATTTTTTACACCATTGTGTTTAAGTTCTTATCAGGCTGCACAATTGATGTTGTTGACTTAGGAGACAAATACACGTTTTAGACGACTCTATGCTAATTAAACAATGCTTAGAAAGAAAGAAAGATTTGTTTCTGGGATTAAATCGAGTTTGGAGGGCGGTTAGAAATCCTTGTTTGTTCTTTTCAAACATTTAATTTAAGAACTATCAAGATTGGCAGTTGTATTATAGCAACTTATATTATAAGTGATATTTCTTTTTTTTTTTAATTTTCCCTTTTGCCTTGTGACTTTTTCTCTTCTGCGTTTTCCTTGAAGATATTGATGACACATCAGAGCTAGACACGGGTGAAATCAGAATTGTTTTGTTTTTGCTTTGTTTTTTGCAGCAGCGTGTTATCTTAAGTATATTGATTTGGGGGGAAATCCACAAAAAAATTACATTTGCTCTGACAAGAAGATCAAAGAAACAGGGTCTGTTTTGATTTTTGTAATACTGAAAATGTAGAGCAGCAGGGCAGGTGGAACATCGTCAGTCACTAGATTCCACATCTGAGTAAATCACAAAATATCTCACCTCTGACAACACACTAGTAGCAAAAAAAAGGTGCTCACGCAAACAGTGACTGCTGTGTGCACCTGCGCCCACCTGCAACCTCCCGCCTCAGCCCCGCTGCTGTAGTCACCTCCGTGAGAGTTGGTGAGACGGCGACTGCTAGGGCTTCCCCCACGCTGGAAATCAGAGACCAATATCCCTTAACGAGGCCGTAATGAATCAGCTCATCATTTATTGATGTTTGGAGCATTGCAGGCACAAACATAATCGCATTGCTCCCTTATCGATTCTTTTATCTCTGTCTCTTTCTCTCTTTCTCTCTCTCTTTCTCTCTCTCTCTCTCTCTCTCTCTCTCTCTCTCTCTCTCTCTCTCTCTCTCTCTCTCTCTCTCTCTCTCTCTCTCTCTCTCTCTCTCTCTCTCTCTCTCTCTCTCTCTCTCTCTCTCTCTCTCTCTCTCTCTCTCTCTCTCTCTCTTTCTCGCTCCCTCTCCCTCCCTTCCTAAGATAAGATCAAAGAAAAATGCAAGATCTCTGAAATTCGTAACCACAATCCCTACCCCTTCAAAAGTAACATCTTTTGCTCAAATTTAGCGTTTAAAAATCAATGGCGGGACCCGGTTCAATCTCACCACTTTGAGCTTTTCTTTTACCTGAGCTGAGGGTCTGCCCTGTTTTCAATATTATTTTTATGTCTTTAAAAAACAGTGACCGGGCGGTGACGGACTTCGTGGTTTTCCATCGAATTTTTCAAGCGAGGGTGCCTTTCTAGTTCTTGTTTTTAACTTCTAACAGCGACAAAAGTCTCTTTTTAACTTGGTTCTACTAAGAAGCATTTTCCAGTTGTGTCTTTTTTTATCATATTAGGAAACTTATAATGAACTAGAAATAGAAATAAAAAATTCGGACAGAAATGACCTCTGATCGATATTTTAGCACCAGCATTGCCTCAAGCAGTCACATAAGCAGCCTGTTTTTTGGATCGTTGCTTGTTGTTTTCGGCTTGTTTGTTGTTTGTTTTTGGGTTTTTTTTTGCTTTTTCTTGTTGTTTTTTTATTTGTGGATAGTTCAAGAAAGGTGTTAAGGGGATATATTTTTGCATTGGAGCTTCTTTTTTTGTTTTCTACATATTATCTTCGAGATCTGAGAAAGTGACAATCAAAACTGACTTACTTGAGATTTTATTTTTTAACAGAAATGATCGAACTTTTTACCTGTGGTGACGCACGGTAAAAGATATTACGTTATCATGAGTAACTATAGTTAGGGGCTTTTCAACCAAATTCCTTTTCGCAAATACGTTCTTGTCAAGGTGTGGTTTATCAATCCAAACAAGGACGGCTTGAGCCCCTGGTAACGGACATGCCGGATATGCCGGACAGGTCTGTACATGTGATCATTCTAAGCTTGGATGAAGGGGGAACGGACGTAACCTTCCCTTCGTCGCGTGCCGTCTGTCGCTTTCTGGGACATAACTCCAATTTCACCACTTCTTGCGACTTTAAGTTTCACTCATAGATTCATTTATTTTTACGAGCTCTTTATACCCCAAGCTAACTGCAAAAGTTTGTTTCTTTTCCTTTGTCCCTTCACTGTCTGAATCAGCGTTAAAGAAGATGTTTACAGTTAAATTAGCGACATATATATATTTTTTTTGTTTCATTAATGTCTTTGTCTCTCTTTTAAAAATAAAAATCAGAATTGTTGTTTATAAATATATTCAAGTAACATGAAAAAATAGTCGTTTGGCAATTCGCTTATCTCTGAAATTTTGAGGAGGCATGTGATACGTCTTGGATGTTAACGTCGATTGCGTAGCGAAGAAAGAATTCAAAAAATTAATCATTCAGTTTCAGGATTGTGATAATATATTTATAGACAGCGAATGTCTACATGCTGACTTTCAAAACTGATATTGGCTTCAAACATGCCTCTCACGGATTCTTTATTTATCATCATGCCCAACAAAAATTTTAAATGAAAGGTAAGACATCTTGCCTATAACTTTATCTCTTGTTTTATGCATGGAATTTCATTAGTTATTACAAGCACCAAAGTCTTTGCAAAACACTTAGCAAACATTGAAAAGCTAATACAATCCTAAAAAAAAATTGTTTCAATAATTAGTAAATATCAATTGAGGCGCTATGATATAAGATATTAAAGGTGGTGGTTGAACAAATGACTTAGAACTACTGGAAGGGATTTTTATGTGTAGTTACGATGCGAATTTTTGTACATTCCATTTGAATGGTCTCGTTAATTTTCCGCTAAATATTAGTCTTAGTTCATCTTTGTATTCAATTTAGAGAATAATTTTCCAAGCTTTTTTATAAAAGGCTTGAAGTGAAGTAAGTTCCGAGTAAAAAAAAACTTCTCTATTTAACTTTTGATACTTTGGAAGATTACCTTTTTACATCTTTATCGATCCTCGTTGTAAATCATTATGACAGCTGTTATGGTTCTTTGTTTTTTATTTTGGTTTTTTTTTTTTTTTGTTATTTTTTTTTCCCTTTGGAAGGTTATTTTTAGCTCATGTTTTCTTCTTTATTTTGGTCATATAGTTTTTTACTCTTATATGAACTTATTTGAAATATCACATTCTATTCATTTTAATGTACCTCTGTAAATCTTTGACCATCCTCTATATCAGGACTTAACCTTCACAGTTTTGATACTCAATGATTATGCTACAAATGTTTTACTTGAGAAGTAAACACACCATCGAGAAATTGAGCTTACTTTTCAAACGTTATCTTCTCGGCGGAACCAAAATGGTTTTACCATTCGTGGGTGTGTGAGTGAGTGAAGCGGTGACTTCATTACTAAAGTAATGGCGCTACATACAGCCATAATTATTATACCCGCGACCAGCCAGTAGCGGTGGTAGGTGGGAAACAGGAGGTGGAGGAGAGAGAGTGTGTGTGTGTGGGGGGGGGGCGACAGACTCCACTAGATGGGGCCCTCCAGTCGCCCCATCCTAGTAGCCTGGCCCGGAGAAGAATCGATGAAGCTGGGACCCTGGATTTATTATTGATCAGCCCGTTCGTGAAATAGCAGAAAACAGGTTGGGCTTGAAGCGGTAGGGGAGGGGGAACAGGAGGATAATATAGGGGTCATTACATTTGAGGAGGGAGAGCTGATGATACGAGAATAAAAGTAAGGGAATTGCTTGTTTTAACGAAAAATGAGGATGACAGAGACGAATACTATAAAAATGATAGATTGTGGCCGGGGTGAGAGATGGAACTATAACTTTATATCTCCATCAAGATCTAGACTGTATTGAGAAAGCAAAAGAAGAGCGCGTGCGTGTAGGGGAAAGATAGAAGATAAAAAGAGAGAGGAGGGGATGTGATTTTATTTAAAACATGCAATGGTGATTGTTTCAATGGTAGAAGAAATGCAGTTTTATAAAGACTGTAGGTAAATTAACAGAAGGCCCATTACGGCAATAGAGTGAAAGAGTGAAAGCATAAAAAAAAGATTTTTTTAGTCGAGGAGAAAGAGGGGGGACGGGAGTATGGTAGGGAAATCGGGCTTCCTGGGTTTGTGCCGATTGGACCAATTCCGGAGCCGGCTTCATTAAAATCTCATTGCCCTGCGCGGCCCATCTAAGCCACGGGCCAGCAGCACCTCAGGTCTCTGGCCTGCGGTCCTCAAGAGGGGGGATGCAAGGGGGAGTGAGTTTTGTCCCAGATAAACTCGTAAAGGATATCGAATGGTATGGGTGCTTGTGTTTGTGTGCGGGTTGGGGTGGGAGAATGAGGGGTGCAACTTAGGGCAAAGATAGACATGGGTTGGGACCAGGGTAGGGGAGGAGGAGGGCGGAGAATTGGGCATTAGGCCAGCATGGATCCCACTCCGCGGCATGAGTGACGCTCACACACGCAATATCGCACGTGCTTTCTCTTAGTCTTAGCCCGCACGTGCATTTGCTGTCTTCTGCTGGGCTAGTCTGGCACCGATCGGCAGGCATTGCAACCCACCAAGCTCCCTCCCCTCTCTCTCTCTCTCTCTCTCTCTCTCTCTCTCTCTCTCTCTCTCTCTCTCTCTCTCTCTCTCTCTCTCTCTCTCTCTCTCTCTCGCCCGCCCGCGTGCTCATGCCGTGATTCTCTCCTCTCTTCTCCCTTTTCACCTTTAGTTCCAGCCGTTCCAGCACCGTTATTCCTGGCCACAACCTGAAGTGTCAACGATGCCGTCCGGACACCGGGGCAAGATAGGAGAGGGGGAGGGAGGATGGAGAGGGGAGGTGAAGGGGGCAGCGGTGCTCGGCACCGTGGTTGCAAGAAGAGGATAGGGAGGGTGAGGGTAGGGGATTATAGTTTTGCACCCAGAGAGCACAGAGAAAGAGAGTGAGAGGAGAGGGGGAGAAGGAGCTTAGCAGCGGAGTGGGGAAGAGGAAGTGGCAGGGTTAGAAGGAGGACCAAAATGATGATAAAGGCAGCTAAAGAATTAGGGGTGTCTCTCTTTATTAAAAAAAAAAAAAGCACGTATGGGAGATCCGACTGAGGGGCTGGAAGGGGTGGGTAAGATTGGAGGGTGGGGAAAGAGGGGAAAGGGGAGGGGTTGTAAAGAAATAAATCCTTGAGCTGCAAGAAGAAGGGGAGAGGGGGAAAATAGACTGCAAGGAATTCTGGTCCTAGCTGCCTTGTCCAGGGTTGCCCTCGGCCCCTGGAACCGGCTAGCTCCACAGCCAGTAGCCAGCCTCGTCCAGAGAAGGTATAAATAGGACGCGCCTGTCACAAACCGCTACTAGATGCCGCCACTGTTGTTCCGACATCAGTTGATGTCACCAGCTAAATGTGACTAGAGTTATGTGTGCAGCCTTCTAAAATTTCTGCGAGGTTTATTTTTTCCGAGCATTTATGTACGTTTGATATGTGTAGTATATATTGCTGAGTTTTAATCATATTCTCTATGAAATGCAAAAAAAAAAGCTATGTCAATCGGAAGAATAATGTTAATTACGTAATATTTATCACGAAAATCCTTTATACGTGAGGATGAGGGAAGATCCATTGAAGGAGTGCCTTGAGTTAGATCTAGATCAGTCTTTACTTTTGACCATGTTCTTCAGAAATGATTCCTTATAACAATTTTCGAAAGTTGCAATGTGTCATCAAATTTCGTTTCTCTCAGCAAGGCGGCATCTGAATGTTTCCTCTGGTAAGCTTGTTTCTCTAATTCTATGTCATAGAGAGTTTTCCAACAAAATATATATATATATATATATATATATATATATATATATATATATATATATATATATATATATATATATATATATTCCATATTCAATATTAGAATTGTGCATTGCTATGGCATGTTTAAATCAGTTTCATAGTAACTGCTGCTGTTTTTCTTCTTTTTTTTTTTCATACAAAATGAATGATCTTATCGAGTAGGTTCAAATTATAACCCGCAGTCTTTTGTTGTCTAATTTGTTAGAATTTTCTCATCATCAAGAAATATCTTTACCTAGAGCTCTGCCAGGAGCGCTAGATAGCTCAGATAGAGCGTTAGAGTAACAAACAGGAACACCACGTTCAATCCCTGGGTGACTCATGTGGTGGTGCTATTACATCCCATAATGCCTCTGCTTCCATTATAATGTACTTCTGGAACTATATAGCGTGTGAGAGCAACCAAACAATTTTTGAGCTAGATGGAACCAACGTTTCTTTAATAATTTTCTGGTTGCATAGTAGGTGTTTGTTGTCATCAGCAGACACAAAAGCGCATTTTTTAAATTCACAGGAATCGAACTCATATCCCCCTCCCCGTTTTTCTCTCGAACCCCTAATGTGGGTCTGATGCTTATTTATTACTTTTTGCTCACCCTAACGAGGGCTAAGAAGATTTAATATGACGTTGTTCGATATACTATCAACACGACATTCACCAAAATTGTAGATGTTGACTGTTCTAGGGTTAGAGAAAAAAATCACTAAGAGAGAGAAAGAGAGAGAGAGACTTGGGAGACGAAGAGAGGACACAGATATGGAGAGAGGAAACGATAGAAACTTTTAGCTAGACAGAACTAAGAGAGGTTTTGGAGATATTATGAGAATGACATACTGACAGGATTACAATCGGGAATAGGAAAAAAAGGAAGAGACAGAGCGACGGAGAGAGAGAGAGAGAGAGAGAGAGAGAGAGAGAGAGAGAGAGAGAGAGAGAACGCTTTCCTGAGGAAAGCCGTCTAGTGCATCGATTAGTAATTTATGTAAAGTCTCCAGACACGACTCTTGTAGCTATCGGTAGTCAGGCTCTCCATATATTATTGATCAGCGTGCCTTTTTAACTCACGATCTGGAAGTTGGTTAACCTCACCGCATGATTTCAAAAATGTCTTTGTGAAAATGAACCATTGGATTTAGTGTTTGGTTACAATCTTGGCCACATTAATGGCTAAATCAAGCTAAATTTGAGCTGATTCGTGAGCTTAGAAGGGCTCTAAACGTCTCAGTATTGTAATATCCCTCCCGTAGTTTTTTAATGGAAATAAATTGGATCGGATTTTTGTAACATTAAGTTTTAATCATAGTAGGAGAGACGATTTCAGCATAAACGATAGCGGAAATGAGTATAAAAAATTGGAACTTGAAAAGGAAATATTTCAGTTCTTGATAAAGACAGATAGTGTAGTCTCCTGCCATTACTTTTGGGATTTGGTACCCAAGATAATAGCTTGCCTTTCACAACTTTTTTAAAATGATTTTCTGTATCCGAGTTTGTTTTAGCTAGTTTTGATATTTGCATTCCTTTAAGCACTTACTGTATAATGTTTACCGATCTGAGAGAGCTGAATTGGCGTTTTATTTCATGTTTTTTGAGTTAGAATAAAATTCATGGTAATTCCATGGAACTTGTTTCCAAGAAATAGTTTTTTTCCCCGTTTAATGCGGATGAGTTATATGTAGATAATTGAAAGGCGCCTCGAACTAGAAATGTTCAATGTTTCACATCGCCTAGAAACAGAGTCTAGTTTAGTCATGTGTAGACCAGGTGGGAAAATAAACTTATAACCATCTTCAAATGGATACTGAGAATCAAATTATTTTCTTCATCTACTCTCGACTGAAGAGAGAATCTAAATGAGTTGCTCTCCGACTTTTCATTTGAAATGGTTGGCTTGAACTCGTGTGACGTGCGTCTACAGACAGGCAGGGCGTGTCTTAAGTCGCACGCCAAGTATAACTCATGCGACTTGTAGGTTTGACTTCCTATGAGGCGTCAGGTGAACGAAGGTAGTACCGGGAAAACACCCCAGAGAAAAGGCTGAAAAGAAGCAACTTGTGCTTTCATTATTATGTTTTCTTTCAAATCCTTTTTTCTTTTTTCTTTTTTTTTTATGTAATCCTTTTTTTTTTTGCTCAAGCTGTCGGGAGATTTCCCACCACAGGAAATGTATATCAGTCACCCTTTAAAATCATTGAATGCAATATGCGAGGTTCTCAGTCTCAGTCTCCAGATGCTGCCGCTCTCTATTGAACGAAGTCTTGATAAAAAGAAAAAAAGGAATTTAAAAAATATATAAATATGTGTATGTTTAAACATATTTCAAATCCTTTTTTTTTCCTCAGATCCGGTCTTCCTTGAAAAAGATCAAGCCTGACTTGAGGATGTTGTGCCCGTGGCGGTCAGTCACATGATTGCGCGTCTTCCCAGGTAAGGTTTTAAAACCCGAGATAAACTTCTGCATCGATTGCATTAGTCTGAAACAAAGTATACACACTATTAATCAATAATGGGAAATAAGTAACATGTGAATAATATGTATATGTAAATACTTAAGCATTCTATTAACTTGAGGTCAGAAGCAAAGGTGAAAAATCAAAAATTGTATTTAATAGAGACCAGGTATAGAACTGATCAAATAAAGCAGACGCAATCAAAATGTGTTTTACTAAGAAAGAACTGTGATTCCTGTGAAGAGAGAGTAATGTAAATGAAAGAAACGCATGTTTTTCCAAGTGATTTCCTTTTTTTCATTTTCACCTTAATTGCTAAAGACTCTAGATCCTGTCTTTATGTTTTTGGAAGGATTAGGACGAAGCGCGCATTTGAAATATTTGAGTGATATAAACAGAAATATTATGTTAGAATCAGCAATAGTTTGCTTTTTATAACAAGCTTTCTTTTCATTGTGCATGAAGGCATTTATCTTCACCAAGTTGGGTTTAAAATGATTTTTTTCATTATTATTATTATTATCATTGTTATCATCATCACCATCACCATCGTCATCATCATCATCACCATGATCATCATCATCATCATTATTACTTATTTCAATTTTTATAATTCTTATTTTTTTTTTTAATTTCCTTTCCTTGCTCTTCCTCTTCTCTTCCTACTCCTTATTCTCTTTTAGTCAATATCATCTTTATTTTGTATTAGTATGCAATGCACGACCAGCCTCAGGACGCACCGTGCAGCTCTTTAGGAATAGTTTCTTAACTAGGAATAATGTTGTAAGCCATGTTGCCAAGACGAAACCTCGAAAACCATCCGCAGTTTTTGTTAGATCTATCGCATGGCGTGTGTCGCTGCTCATCTAAAGCATATAGATCTATATTTTCTAAATATAAAATGGTAGCGAAGCTTTTCGATCGGAAGGATTGCATTTACTACCTGGCCAATTTTTGTTATCCTTATAATTCATGCTTAACGCTCAGCAAGATATCGATCAGTCGAAGTCTCAAACAGATAAGGATAATGAACTTTATTCCCCGCCTGTCACAGAAGCTAGACACAGCGCCAGCCTGAGTCTATACAGTGAGAACACAAAGACGGTTCCCAGGCTCGTGTCCTCGCATTTCTTTCTAGTATAATCTTTTCTGAGGGGTTTTTTTTTGTTTGTTTCTTTATTTTGTTTTCTTGGTTTTCTTTTGATTTTTCTCTAGCTCATTATGTTAAGAGCAAATTTCCGTCTGCAAGGTTTCATCCGATCCATCTCCCGCTGCTGCTGAGCAAATCTGGCACGAGAGATCTGGAAACGGAACAGCAAGGATATTTGAAGGATTCTTATCCTTAAACTTTTGATCGTTTCCCTCAAGTTGATCAGGATTATTGAGGCAGCAGACCTTCTTCCTGGTGTTAAGTTTCACCAACAACGTTTCTTATGTGTTTTCTGCAAGTTAAGAAAAGTTAAGGTTGTCCGTTTGTCACACTTCATTATTGATTGACGTCTTCATCTAAGGCTCTCGTTTATTTTTTAAACTTTTTAGTTTCTTTTGAACCGCACCGTGCAAGTCTCGGTCGTGCCTATAGGTCAGTGGATGTATTACTAGTCGGCCACACTCTGTCAGCTCTGTCCTGTTTGACATGTTGATAAAAGCTTGAGATCATTCTCCCGCTGATTGCCTCATCACACACTCAATGATTTAGCCAATCAGTGGATTTGTTCTAAGTCTTAAAGAAAAGACTGAGGTATATTATAAGATATTGTCTTTTCTCTCAATATCTGTGACTTTTTTTAAATATCAAGCAATATTTATCATCAGAATTTATTGACGGGTAAAATTGAAGGAGAATTTTTTTTTTTTACATTAATCAATGGCTTGTCTATCGAAATATTTCTTATGTTGAGAGAGACAGATGGAAAAATAGTTGCTTTTTATTTAACCGAAAACTAAACAAAAATGTTTAATGCAAAAAGAGGTAGGGAAACACTGTTTTCTATTATGTTGTGTTGTGAATTGACTCACCTTGCGAAATGCGAATTCTCTTTGTCTTCCTCTTCAAGCAGGTCTGGATCTATCTTAGAATATTATCTTTCTAGGGCATATTTAAGGTGCGAAACAAATAAGACAAAAAAGAGAAGAATTATTTTGTTAGAACAGAATAAAGTCATTAATGGGACCATATGAATATAAAACTGTGCAATGATTCAATCGCGTGGCCAGCAATAGCGACGTTGCCAAGGGAACCCCAACCGCTTATTAAGACACTTCCGTTTTTCTAGCGTGGAGCTGTTTTTAGGAGGTGAATGTTAAAATCAATAGCTCTATGGGTGTCTTTAAGCAAAGCTGCTGGGTGGGTGCCACACACGGTTTGACCTCTCGGGTCCCAGATTTAAATGAGGTTCTGAAATATTGCTGTGGTGGTTCAAACATTGGATAAGGCTAAGTTCTGGCGTCTCAATACTTCAGTTGTTTTTTCCATTATTATTATTATTATTATTATTATTATTATTATTATTATTATTATTATTATTATTATTATTATTATTATTATTATTATTATTATTATTATTATTATTATTATTATTATTATTATTAATTATTATCCTACGTTCTAAAACTTTTTAGTCTGTTATTAATCAATAAAGTAAGAAGTAACAAGTTTAACCCTAGTTGTATAAACTTTATTGCTAATAAATTTAAGCAGCTCGAGTATTTTTTATAGTTTTGGTTTTTTTTTTTTCGTTTTTTTTTCCTTTAATCCTTAGCTCTCCATAAATAGCACCTTCTATGAAAAACCATGCAAATAAAGTGACAGAAGCCATGCTTGATCACCATTGAGCTGCATGAATGACTTGCGACATCGTCAACCCCTCCCTCCCTCCCCCCCCCCCCCCCTCCTTTTTTTTTCCACACACACATACACACAAAGGCTCGACGTCAAAATGCCAGGCTTCAGCAATGTTGAGATGGCATGCAAGTGAGGGGCGATTTAAAAAAAAAAAATATGTCGGAGGCGGAAAGGGGCGGGGGGTAGGGGGTTGAATGGTATTTGTCCTGCTGTCATGCGTGCGTGATACAAGAGGGAGTGCTACAGCTCGAGTCGATCAACTCTCTATCTCAGATCGAAGCAGTGAGGGGAGAAGGTTGAGGTTTACTCCAGGAGGAGCATGCTGGTGAGCAGTTTGGGAGCTCTTTGTGTCGAATGTGGGAGCGAGGGAATGATGGTTCGGGGAGTACATGCTCACAAATCAGAGACTGGACCGTGAGAATCAGAAACATGGGGCGGGGAAGAGGGGAGTCAGTTAAACATATAGTCAGACAGAGAGAGAAACTTGGAGAAAGATGGGGAGATAAATAAATATATAGAAGTAAAAGACAAGGTGCATATAAGGAGATACACAGAGAGAAAAAGTTGGAAGAGGGGTGGCATTAAAGGGTAAAGATAGGGGAAAGTGGATATATAATGTATAGAGGGGGAGGCGGAACAGAAAGAAATTTGAAGTAAATAAAGAGCAAAAAGACGAGATTGACCGAGAGAAAGAGAGAGAGAGAGAGTCAGTGTGAACAAGAGAGAATGAACATAGGGCTTAGATAGAGAGAAAGATAATATGAATCAAAAACATCATAAACCAAAGTAACACAGAGTGATCTTATAGTTGATGGAATAGCTCACGTTAATATAGAAGAAGAAAAAAAAGAAAGGGCATTCTGAAAACAAAAGCAGAGAGACAGAATGGGTGAGAATGAGGCACAAGTAGGATTAGTTTAAAAAGCTTTTTTTTCATAATGTTGCCATGCTGGCAAAAGAGGCCAGATAAGAAGCTTGTCAAGGTGGAGAGAGAGAGAGAGAGAGAGAGAGAGAGAGAGAGGGGGGGGGGAGGGGAGGGGAGGGGAGTGTCACTCTATGGCACGCGACAGTCTTTGTTCCCCCATGACAAAGCTGTTCTGACTAACTTCTGGTGGTTTACAGGCGTGTGTGCAAGGCATCGCCATCGCGGGTGTTGAGTGGGCAGTCCAGGCAAGTTTTACCTCCTCTGGACAGAGGCAACTTCAAATACCATGCGCTCCATACTTCATTTTTTTCCCTTAGTTAATCCAATATTGCAGTTCTTATCTAAATACGAGGGCAAATTTTGCCTTAATCTGACTATTGCATATAATCTTTTTCTACATTCTACATATCACGACAGTATCTCTCTTTTTTTTTTTTTTTTTCACGATAGTTCCCATGTAGTTCTTTGCATTCAGTATTGCAAAGCTGAATTCTATTCCCTTGTTATTTCATTCTTCTAAGAATATTGGTTCTTGTAGAATACAAAAGTATATCTATTGGGTCCTCAATCTCTCTGAACGAGTCTGTATATTAAAACTGTTGTCCTTACAACAGAGTTAGCTCTATTTATTCCCATGAACGGTCCTTCCTTCGTTTAACTTGAAATATGAAATTAAGTCTGCGTGTTCTGCTATTACTCCTTTGACTGCCCTTTATCTGATATATCAATATATTCAGTAAGCTATGCAAGTTTTTCATATGTCTATCTTATACTGTCTTTTTTGCTTTCTCTCTCTGTCTATCTGTCCGTCTGTCTCTCCCTCTCTCTCTCTCTCTCTCTCTCTCTCTCTCTCTCTCTCTCTCTCTCTCTCTCTCTCTTTATGTTTCTCTCTAGATGTTTATGTTTATGTGTGTGTTTGATTTCACGTCACACTCTCTGTCATTCATTAACTCTCCCTTTTTTTATTCCCGCTACTTCATTATCTTTCAACAAACTAAAAGTGCTTCAGCTTCAGTTTGCCTCTGGAATGAACGTGAATGAAAAAAATAATGTCAGTCAGCCTAACAAAGCGTTGTCATGACCACACAGCACAATCATCAGTAACAAGATGATTGCCGTAGCTTTTATCCTGCCAGTAGGCTGTATTGCTTCGATCGAGTCTTCTATGTTTAGGGCTAGATACGCTGTGGATCTTTTTGATGATGCATTCTGTGTTATGGCTACGGGCCTGTTTTATTTTCCCTGAACTCAAGTAATGAGATATGACGATGTTCTTGATCTTCTCGTTATTCAGAACAGATTTTGGAAAGACGTGTCTAGTGAAGCAACGTTGATCTTTATTGTAAGTATTAAGATCCAAGCATCTTTTGACTTGAATGTAAAGCGAGAAATCGGAATAAGTTCTGTCTATGAAGAAAAGCGATTATGCATATGCTTTACTTCAGGTTCAGTTGAACATGTCAGTTGCACTGAAAATGGTTGACTACGGAATGAATCAGTTACAATTATTTTGGGTACAACATCTATAGAGATGTAAAGGGTTATAATTTACGAGTACCGTTACAAGTCCTTCTACCTCCTCTTTCCTTGTGTCAATTGAACTAGTCAGTTGACGAATATGTAGAGAGAAAAAGAGAGAAGAGCAAGCGAATGGGGACAGTTTCGTCGTGAGCAAGAAAAAGAAGCGTGTTTGACAGAGATCGTGGTTAAGAGAGTTGATTGTCAACCGTTTGCTGACCTAGTTTTGGTGACAAAGCATTTTAAGATCTTTATTGGGGTGAGGGTGGAATGAGGAGAAACCATTCAGTGGAGTAACTGAGGAGGTGGTGGGGGGGGGGGGATGATGAAGGGGATGGGCTGTAATACATATTCCATTATCAAATGGTTGTTGATGCCTAGTTCTGTTTGTTACTCTCATATTGTTTCTATTGATATGACAAAGACCAGTTCATCAACGACAAACGGCTGGAGAACTGAACGCGTCCCCAGATGGCGAGCCACAACAAAGACTTCCATGGTTACAGATCGGTTCGATGGCATGGACCAAGTACTTGTCTGGACTAAAAGGGTTAAAGGTACTCCTGTAATACTGTTAGCGCCGATTGAGGCCATTGCGTGCGGTAACCATATGGCCAGACTTTGCAAGCTTCTTCGTGGGCTTATTTCCTAGCGTCCTTTCAGGCATGCTCAAACAATGGTTTGGAGATCGATGGGCCGCAATTAGGCTTGCATCGCGGACAAAGGCCTGGCAAGCACAGAGCACAGAATAGCAGAAGGCACTGCGGAAAAGTAGCAGACGCGATTTCTAGCTATATCAATTGGTTCGTTGGGATACCTAAGAATCTAGCTATTAACATACATTTTGAATATCGTGGGTCGTGCTTCCATAGCTGCCGAATACAATGTGAGTTAGCTTATTCTGTTCGCTTCCCAAACGTTTATCTTAATTTGTTGTTTTATTTTAAAAAAAAGTCCCGAAAGAATGGAGCGCGCATTAACACTTTACTGCAGTAAAGTCTGGAACTAGATTTATTTTCGTTTCGCCCAAAAGTTTATTATATTGTGATAATAACCTGTGGTTTCATATCAGCTGCTTTTCTTTTCATAGAATAATAAAGATACAATTTTATAGATTGCCATTCTCAATGAAGTTTTTTTTTCTTCGTAAAAAGCTAGCTCTTTTTTTACATAGTGAGCGTTGGGGAGTGTTAAAGATTCTTCTTCTTCTTCTTCTTCTTCTTCTTCTTCTTCTTCTTCTTCTTCTTCTTCTTCTTCTTCTTCTTCTTCTTCTTCTTCTTCTTCTTCTTCTTCTTCTTCTTCTTCTTCTTCCTCTTCCTCTTCTTCTTCCTCTTCTTCTTCTTCTTCTTCTTCTTCTTCTTCTTCTTCTTCTTCTTCTTCTTCTTCTTCTTCTTCTTCTTCTTCTTCTTCTTCTTCTCCTTCTCCTTCTCCTTCTCCTTCTCCTTCTCCTTCTCCTTCTCCCTCTCCCTCTCCCTCTTCCTCTTCCTCTTCCTCTTCTTCTTCTTCTTCTTCTTCTTCTTCTTCTTCTTCTTCTTCTTCTTCTTCTTCTTCTTCTTCTTCTTCTTCTTCTTCTTCTTCTTCTTCTTCTTCTTCTTCTTCTTCTTCTTCTTCTTCTTCTTCTTCTTCTTCTTCTTCTTCTTCTTCTTCTTCTTCTTGTAATCGTTCTAATTAAATCAATTCCTTTTGATTTTATTATGCTACATTTTGAATTTTTTTTGTTTCCGAGGTGCATTGTTTTAGTTGCGCTGTTCGCAGGGTTATTAGAATTATATATAGGTCTCCCTCCCTGTTCATGCGGCTACAGAATCACATACTGCATCGAGGATTTTGAGCAGTCACTGCAAATAAATCAACGTTACAAATGGACCAGTCTGAAGATGATTTAGTTCACTCTTGAAAATAAAATTGTATTGAGAGTTGTAATTTTTTTTTCGTCATTTTTTTTTTTGTTAATGTACGCCTACATTCACAAAATAGAATATTACTTTGTTGACAATTCTAACGTCGAAAAGATATTTGCGAGATATTTTACAAACACGATGCTTCCTGAAATGATTTCGATGTGAAGCCCCTCAAATTTTATAGAAACTAATGAATTCTAGAATTTATTCAGAACTCTGCCTGTAATTTTGTTGGCTTCCTTTATATTGATCGACAAGATTAGCGTGCGAGAAGAAGCTGCTATTGGGTTTCAGTATATGTTGAGTGGTGAAAATTTTACTGGACAATGTTTTTAAACAGATTCTGAAAGTGTCGCTGTTATTCAAAAGTGTTTAGTGAATGGTTTGAGGTCATTATGGTTTTATATAAGATTGATATATTTTTGTTTCAATCACTATTTGTATGGCAGAATATATTTTATGGCAAGATAGCGGGATTTAAATACCTTTTTTTTTCTCACGTTACAATATACACCAGCAACATGATTACAAACGTTAGAAATTCAGAAAGTGGAGCTCTTCGTTTCGTGAAACTAACAAAAGCTCTTCAGTAGAGATACAAGCTCTAGCGCTGGCTGCAGACCTTTAAGTGTTCCTGCCTGACTTATCGATTTTTCTGGTATTGTCCTTGCTCCAACAACCTTCCACAGGGTTTCCGGTTCCTGCAGAATTCCCCATCCAACATTATTGCGTCTTATCGTATCGCTCAGATAAAGACTTTTTGGCACTAGTTTACTAGCAAACCTGTGCTGATCTTTGAAAATAGAACATTTTTTATTATTCGTTTACTTGGAGCTGTTCAAACTTGCTGTTGTCAATTATTTATAAAAATGTAACATCCGAAAAAGTTACTTGATCAAACAGAGCTATTGCTGCGCTAAGATGTTCTATTAAGTCTAGTTTGGATAAATCATAAAAGCCAATTAATGGACAGTTTTTGCTTTCCGAAATTGAAGTGTTGAAGTTGCTTTGCCATAGTTGGTGTCTTCCATTTCATCAACATCAACAACAATTAAGTTATTAGGATTTTTATTATAATGTCATTATCATTTCCTCGTCATCTTCAACATCATTATTATCTGATCAACACTTTCGCAATTATCACCATTGCATCATCATCATCATCAAGACAATCAGCATCATCATTATCATCACCACACTGCCATTATCAAAATGATTATCATCGTCATCATCATCATTATCACCATCATTACTACAACCACCATCATCATCATCACTATAATCACCATCATCATCATGATTATCATTGTCATCATCATCATCAATATTAATTGATCGTCATCATCATCATTACCATTATCATCTCTTGGAGTTTTCTCTGATAATTCGTTGGTGATTATCATAACTGAAATCATGGGCATTATTGTCATCATTGCAGTCGTCCTCAAAGATATCTTCGTCATTTTTGGCATTATTACCACTATTATCAATACCATTAAAATCATGACTATCAGTGTCATTTAAACTTTCTCTTTTTTCACCTTCATATTGTCATTTTATCATGATTATCATAATTGATACTACCTTTAACATCATTATCATTTTAAGAGATCCCCATTTTCATCTTCATTATTATTGTAATCAACACATTATTATCAATATCATCTAAACATTATCATCATATCCCCATGATCAAGACTGTTAAAATCATTGATAACAATTTTGAGAATCTGTATCAAATATGATGCGACCGTCACTCACAATCTGAGGAGAGGAGAGGAGAGGAAAGATGCCAGACTTTGAAACGATGGACACCTGTTAGTGTTCACTGTGTCAGCCTTGGTGTATCAGCACTATTAACAACAATCTGAGGAGAGGAGAGGAGAGGAAAGATGCCAGACTTTGAAACGATGGACACCTGTTAGTGTTCACTGTGTCAGCCTTGGTGTATCAGCACTATTAACAACAATCTGAGGAGAGGAGAGGAGAGGAAAGATGCCAGACTTTGAAACGATGGACACCTGTTAGTGTTCACTGTGTCAGCCTTGGTGTATCAGCACTATTAACAACAATCTGAGGAGAGGAGAGGAGAGGAAAGATGCCAGACTTTGAAACGATGGACACCTGTTAGTGTTCACTGTGTCGGCCTTGGTGTATCAGCACTATTAACAACAATCTGAGGAGAGGAGAGGAGAGGAAAGATGCCAGACTTTGAAACGATGGACACCTGTTAGTGTTCACTGTGTCAGCCTTGGTGTATCAGCACTATTAAGGCACGCGGTGAATGCCAAGGGGCATGTCCAAATAGCAGCAAACCCAAGTAGTCCAGGAACATCCATTCTGAGCTTCCAACTCTTGAATCACCACTATGAGTGTTGGTATACTGCAGTGAATGTTGCAAAAAACTAGAGAAAAAAGTTTTTCAACGAAAGATATTACGTAATGTGTCTAAAACTTAATTGGTTCAAACGTAAAGCTCAGTACAAATAGCATTCTAAACATGTTCCAAAATAAAACAGAAGGGGTTTTTTTTTCTAAATATTTGTGAGAAAAATAAGACATAAATGTTTTCGTCTTTGTTTCTTTAGGTCGAGTTATGTTTTAACGTTTAATTAAGTTTGTTATAAAATAAAATGTGTAATTAATCCCGAGAATCAATCCAAGCTGTCTCCGTCAGCTTTCAGTCAGGGCTATTGAGCATTATATTTTATTTGTTGTAACCTACACCACAAGCAGGAGCATGCGGCATGCGCGTCTGAAATTTCGATTTTTAAGACAAGGCATTCAACTTTGCCATACAACATCAGATACCAGACAATCGATTTCAGTTCTCATTAGCTGTTATGTTCTTCAAGAAAAGGTCAATTCGTGTATTTTTAACGTGTATTAACGACAAATTTGCTTGCGTTATCGATCCGTGCACATTCATAATGAGTAAAACTAGACGTGAAACCCAGTAAGCACTTTAGACTCACACCTGAAGAAAAGATGAATTATATTCCAGAAAGCGTAAATGACCTAAGATAATTTTACTCATTTCGGTCATATGTCATGTAAGTGGAAGTTACTACTTGATGTAGTGACTGAAGCGACTCATAGTTTGAAATACCTGGCTCCATTTTACTCAAAATGCAGTCACAGTTTTTGTCATACTCTGATTACAAATCCCAAAATTTCAATTCGAGCATGAAGGCTCAAAAAGTGCGAAAGCGTTTCTATGATGTAAGATGTCTAGGTAGTTTAAAGAGAAAGTCAAGTATAACTGGAAAATCAAGAAAGCCATTGCTTCACAGACAATAACTAAGATTCATTTAATTCATGCAGTCCTTGCTCTAAACGAAGCAAAATGATGTATACTATAATCAACTTATTGAAATTTCACGGAGATGTTGAGGATAGAGCCAGATGTGAGATGTTAAAAAAAAGGAGTTAAAGCAAAAAGATGGTTTGTACTATGGGGTGATAAAAAGTAAAATGTTGACACAGACTTTTAAACTTTATAGACCCCAAAAATGAAAGTAATTTTGAAGAAAAGAGTTCTTAGTTTTCCTGTGGCAATCTTGTTTTAGACCAAATTAACCCTTATATATTTAATTTGAAAAAAAGAGTGTAAAATATGTTGGAGTTGTGGAAAGAGCGAGTCAATCAGCACAAGTAGCAGCAGCAGCAGCAGCAATAGTAGTAGTAGTAGTAGTAGTAGTAGTAGTAGTAGTAGTAGTAGTAGTAGTAGTAGTAGTAGTAGTAGTAGTAGTAGTAGTAGTAGTAGTAGTAGTAGTAGTAGCAGTAGTAGTAGTAGTAGTAGCAGTAGTAGTAGCAGTGTTGCAAATAAGTTTTTCGTCTTTTTTCACTTTCAATCTATCTATCTATCTATATCTATCTATATCTATACATATATATGTATATATATACCTATTTATCTACCTTTTTACCTATGTATCTATATATCTGTCTTTCTGCCTACGTATCTATCTATCTATGTCTCCATCTACATGAAAAGGGATAAGATTTTGAAGTCTTTTGTTGAAATACATTTTGAAATCCGAATGTGGAAGTGCTAGATTACTTTCATCGTGGATACCTAGCTATGTCACCTTGGTTCAGTGGATATGTTGTTGATGGAGAGATAGCATTGGTCTCCGCAAGCTCACAGGTCTGTGACACAAAGAGATTCAAACCAAAATAAAGTGTTCAGTGAGGTAAAAAAAATGCCTATAAAATTATAGTGGGTGCACATTTTCACTTGTTAAAAAGTAAAGTGTCTCTGATCTCATTTCATAAGTTCATAATAATTATATAGGTTCTGGGCTCTTGCAATAGTTGGTACATAATTTAGCCCCGTTAATGGCATCAGAAAAAAATCTTTACCAGTAAGAAAGCATATTTGAAAGTGTAAAATTTGACACAGCCTCACATACTTGCAGGCGTTTCTGTTTAGCAGGTAACAGTTTGGGCTATATGTAGCAGAGTCCTGTGTCTCGTTCAGGACTTTTATTTTAATGTTATAGTTATGTTTTTATTAGGTTTGAAAGTTCCCATGGGAATTCATGGACGGTTTTGCATGATTCATAATTGTAGATATAGATTTCTGCTAGATTTATACTCAATGCAGCCTAGAAGTCAATAATCATTATAAAATGATAAGACATTGATTTCAGTGATTTCAGAATGCATCAAGGAAATTGTTTCTTACAAGCGTAGATAACAAAGTGGAAGTGCCACGCTTTTCTATATTTAAAGATTGGCGGAATTTAGCAATGTGCGGGAACTAGAACTGGTATCAAGAGAGTTGTCTTTGGCTAAGAGCAGATAATATAGGATGGTGGGCGAGATTGCATAGTCAAATCTTTGCTCGTAACTATAGCATTGGTTAAGTAAAAGGTTGAGAAATGCTCCCCTGCGTTGATATTCGTGGACTTGAGAAACTCATTTATTTGATTCACTACATGGGAAGGTGTCATCGGGTTCAATCATATAAAAAAATAATACGGCTCTGACCGCTGTGTTAATAAAAAAAAATCTCTTAGCTCACAGAGACAGTCATAGAGAAACAGCTCTGAAAAGGAATACAAGCTATACCATAAGTAAGATGTTCCTATTTTAGACAAGTATCAGGAGAGAAGAAAAAGTTTAACACATATCAGCTGACTCCATAAACAATGCCGGCAAGATCGAATCATATTCAGTAAGTTGAACAGCTAGATCAGCATCCCAGCATACCAGCATCCCAGCTAATTATAAATTAATTATATTTATATGCTTGGCATCCGTATGCCAGAATCTATATTAAGAGCTTTTAGGGTGAATATTCAATCTCTTAGCATGGGTGCTTCAGAGCCAAGGATCACATAATTATTTATTATCTCTCTCAGCGAATATCAAATTGAATAATGATGACTACAATAATACCCACCAACAGTCTTACAGCCATGTCAAATTGGGGAGAGACTCGTGAAATATGGCTTGGGCGCAGTGTTGTTAAAATTTCAGCCTTGTGATCGAGTTGCAGTTATGATCTCAATCATACTATAAAATTGAATCGCCTATAGATAACAACTAATTATTTGATGATATCAAAAATGAGGCTATTCGTCGCAAGATTCCTGCATTTAATGGCCGTTTGAAAACGATAAATTATATAAAATGAAGTTAAAATACAAAGAAATAAATATATAGAGAAATAGATAAAAATCCAGATGCTAATTTGATTGATTTTTTTTGTCTTTAAAATTTAAAAATTACATTGGGTTTATGTTTTAGGTAGTGATGAGCGGTCGTTAGAGCTAGACTGAAGTGAAAAAAAAATCTGAAAAATGCTTGCCTTCAAGTGTCCGCCACCGCCCCATTGCCACACAAAAAGAACATGGCTTTGTGACCAAATCGCCACCACGCTGCCTGGAAAAGATCTTTGAGCGAGTTGCCAACTTTGGTTGGAAGATCCGAATGTCACCAATGGCAACCAATACAGTCCATCACGCACACACAAGCAATAATGGCGAAGCAACGCATAAACAGCTTGGAAGAGCGATAACAATACTCAATAGGAATAATGACAAGAGTTTTGTTTTTTATAATTCTAAACAAGATCTTTGTGTGGGTGAGGCAGACCACAGGTATAATAAGTGAGAACCTTAAGGGCTTAAGTTTTAAATAGCGCTAAGCATTAGACATAGCATGAAAGTGATTGAATCGGCCAACAACTTGCCTCAAAGACGAAAGTTATATATACTGTTTTTTTCTATAAAAAAAATGGTTTCAAGCACCTTGTATGTGCGCCTTTGACGGTATTGATCCATTCATTCACTGCTTTCTACATACCATTTAGTATCTCACATAATTATAGATTATGAGATATAAATGAGTGTAATTGAGGCTACATCAGGATAGCTATTGTGAATGAGAACCAACATGAAATAGCATTGATTTGCAATACACTAGTAGAGGTAATCAATCTTTAAAGTTGTTTTTTTTCCTTTAGAATTTTATTACGCGAAACATTTGAGGTGGGTTTGTTCATTGATAGTATTTGGCCACAGGTTCGTTTTGTTTTTAGGGCTGTGTATTATTTTTTTTTATTTTTAGCTTATATTCCTTTCGGTTTCAAAAGTCAGTCTGGCTTTCAATGAAATGCCATATTTTACTTTGCTTATGCAGTCTGAATAACAGTAAGAATGTGATAACTCGAGCAAGCTTTCTCTAATGCATTTTTCAGGATTTCAACAGCGTCACGTCCTCGCCATTAACTGCCCTTTTTCCAGTCTTATTTACTACAAGCTGAGAAGCCCGCTCCACAAACGGGACCCTGGTGTCTACTTGCCGAGGCTGGAGTGTGTGTGTGTGCATTTAAAGAGGCTTATAAACAGTCTTGATATCTCTCCTTTTACTTACATGATCCAGATAAAATTATATGCCTCCTATCCATTTTTACCTAGAATCTAGATATCTTGATAACTCTAATTATAAACACTTAATATAATCATATATATATATATATATATATATATATATATATATATATTATATAATCATAGAACTTAATTCTTTTTCGAATAAAAGAAATCAGTTTAACATTTCCTTTTTTCCCGATCAGTTTTTTAGATCCTTTTAAACGCTTATTAGAAAGCTCTGACTTTTTTTTTTATAATTGCATAAAAGTGCACTGTCTTACGGAACTCTTAGCCACTAATTTATTTAAACCTAGATCTACACCTCAAGTCCATTGATAAAGACTTCCGTTGTTAAAGAATGACAAAATGGCGCCCGAAATTGGTGATCCTAAGTTAGCCTATGTTGACGAAACAAAGCATATTGAGGAAATCTAGGGAAGCAGTTAGCGTTGATTTTTTAGCCACATGAATGATGTAGATGCCCGCAAAGTTTCAAAGGTGTGAGTAGGGTAATAATGGAGGAGTTTGCGGCCAAAGCCTCCCAAGAACGCTTTTATATATATATATATATATATATATATATATATATATATATATTGATTGAATAACTTGAGTCAAAAACCTTCTAATTTCTCACAGTTGGATTATTTCCATTTTTACTACAACTGTTGGGCGTCCCTACTTAGCAAAAATAAAAATTATAAAAAATGTCAACGCGTAAGTGGAAAAGCCTATCGAAAGAGATTGTGGAGCCTTTAGTTGCCATCTTGTAGAAAAAGACTATCTACAATCATCGGTTTTATTCAAACAATGCGTTTCTCTTGTACATTACGTATGACTCTCAGTGACTAAAGGAAGAGGTGGAGTTCAGAGGGAGTCTCAAACCGATAAGCATTCAAATAAATTCCGAATTCGACACTCAATATATTTTTTTTTTTATTTTTCATTATTCACAATGGTTTTACAAAGAAAGACAAAGAAAATTAATTCACCTGAGCTGCTACTAAATCTCACTTACTAAAATGGTTGCAGTTGGAGAAAAATTCGCGGGGCAATTCTTAGGATCCACATCATAAAACATGATCCAATACCTTCCATCAATAAATTCAACCGTGTCTTGTAAGTACGTTGATATTGATTGGTGTGAGGCCGATTTGAAATAAAGACAAGCGTAAACGATCATCACCCATCATTATTCTTGTCTTTAAGAAGGCGCATTTATGAAATCTAGACATAATAATTGGTCATTGATTGTGAGACGGGCCTTTCATGTTACCCCCCTTTGCGAGGCACAGCTATCCCGTGATGCGATAAGAATTTATGATGGATCAGAGGGAAAATTTGGAACATGAAATACATTTATAGTTGATGGTTAAGGTAGTTTTTCGGTGAAAAAAAAATAAAAATCAATAATATTCAAGGAATTGTTTAGTATTTTTCTAGCCTAAGGTTCTTCAATTGTCATGTGCAAGGCAGAATATTGCTTTATTTTTTATCCAGAATTTCGTAAAGAACACATTAAATTGCATCGATGATATTTCACAGCCTTGATAAAAACCTTGTAAAGTTATGGTAAATACAACACTATGGGCATGTAACACATAAGTTTCGTTCTTAGAAGGCAGTCGTTATTGTTATAATTATAAGGTTTTGTATGCCTTACTTTGCATTATTATATTTTCATCGGCATTGAATAATTTAATAGTTTCCCCAATATTTGGAAATAACACATTTAAAGCAAGTTGACCACTTTAGAACTACAGCATAGAACCTCTTGCAACAATAAAAAGAAATGTTTTATAAAGATAAAATTATAAAACAGGATTAAAATTGGTCCAACCAAGTAATTCTTAAGTTTATTAATCTCAAAGTTAAACATGTTTCTCTAATTTGATGTCATGAATTTAAGGAGAAGGAGCAAGGAAGGACACCAAACTTAGTAGTTTCCGGAAGAGACGTGACAAAGCGTACGCATCATGGAATTAATGTTTCTCTTCTGAGAGCTAATGTCTGTCTGTCTGTCTGTCTGTCTCTCTCTCTCTCTCTCTCTCTCTCTCTCTCTCTCTCTCTCTCTCTCTCTCTCTCTCTCTCTCTCTCTCTCTCTCTCTCTCTCTCTCTCTCTCTCTCTCTATTTATCTATCTATCTATATCTCTGTCTTTCTCTATCTCTTTCTCTCCTTCTCTGACTCTTACTCTCTATACCTCAATTCCTATCCATCTTTCTGTCTCCCTCTCTCTCTATCATCGTCTTTCTTTCCTTTTCTCCCTTTCTCCCCATGTCTCTCTTCTACTTTTTTTTATCTCCCACTCTCTCTCTCTCCATCTTACTCTTTCGCTCTCTTCTCTACATTTCTATCTACCATTCTCTCTCTGTGTCTCTCTGTTTGTTTCTCTCTCTTTCTCTCTCTCTCTCTCTCTCTCTCTCTCTCTCTCTCTCTCTCTCTCTCTCTCTCTCTCTCTCTCTCTTTCTTTCTCTCTCTGGCCTAACGTGTTGCACTAGTGTTGGGATCTTTTTACCGTTTCTTTGACTGCAAGCATTGTATTTTTTAAGGGACAAAACAATACGATTTTCACTCTGCTAAATCAATAGAGCAAGATTCGTGGCTTACAGCTTCTTGGCTTCTTTTTTAATAACAAAATAAGAGAATTAAATTCCTCCTTTTTTAAAGGCAAACATCAAAATCAACTCTTTTCCGTCTATTTTTTCCATACTTCGTCCTTTTCTTTTCTTAATACAGTTGTCCTCTTTTCTGTTTCCTGCTCCCCCCGCCTCTTCCTCATCCTCATCATCCCCCCTCCTCCTCTCTTCCTCTCCTCCTCCTCCTCTCTCTCTCTCTCTCTCTCTCTCTCTCTCTCTCTCTCTCTCACTCATTTCTTTTACTTCTCTGGTGTCTTTTAATTCCTTTCACACGTGCAAGTTTTTTTTTATTATACTGCATTGCTCGATCAACAGTTTGGTGAACGTCGAGTTGAATAGTATACAACCAGAATGTTGCTTTTCCTTGTCCCTTTTATCTCAAAACTTAGTTCACCATTATCAACCCTGAAAAAGTGTACACGGATGCACTTTCCTGTGTACAAAGTGATGAAAGAAATAAAAGTTTTGTCATAACACAGAAATGGTTTTTTAGTTGAAATAGCTGAAATGCAGATTTAATAAGACAATCAGATGATCGCAATGGAAACCCAGCACGATTTAATTATTTCGTTTAAAACAACAGCTTAAAGAATACAGGAGTTAGAAAAACAATGTCAATATAATTATATTCACTTTAAATACCCCTTTGTTACCCATTCGCGTAAGATACAGAACAAGATATAAGAACATTTGTATGTTTTGTAACAGAATAAACAATCAGATTAATAATTAATAATTACAGCGTGGCTTGAAGATAAATGTTTATAAAATTGTACAATATATATATATACATATATCAAATCTTGTTTGAAAGGAAGTTCAGAGAAAATGAAAACTGAAACATTGTTTGGCTTCATGTCCGCACCACATCAATAAATTACTTCTTCAAGCATAATTATGAGGATGGAATATATATAATGCATTGAGATGTTTTAAACAAGTAATGAATATCATTAAACAATATTGGTTTAGCCAATTATAGCATGAACCATTGAAGAAAAGTCCAAAATTGATTTTTTTTAACCTACAAGCAAAAAAAATTATGATTGTATCTGTCTCTGTTTGCAGTGACTTTATAAACTGATATAATCAACGAGAACCATTATTGGAAGTGTGATAAAACTCTTCATTATCGTTCATTGACTAAACAATTTGATTTCCGAGTCCAGAAACTTCTCTTTGTATCTTTAGAAGCAGTTCATGTCTCTTGGCTTCTCTAAGTTATTTCTTCGCAAGAGCTCTCTGAAATATTTCTTGTGGTCCAGGTATTTGAAGCTTCCCCTTTTTTCCCCCCAAATGTTTAGTTTGAACAGAAATGTAAAGGTCAAAACTCAAATTTTTGCTTTGTCTTACTGAACGTTTTACATCACCAAAAAACTGTTTCCAGGAGATCTGGAGCTCACAGATCTATGTTCAGAGATATCAGGTTCGCGCTTGCTGTGACTAATGGTGTTTCGCTCTCGCCGAGCAGTCCTAGGCGGCAGACACATCCAGGGAGAACTCCACATGAGAGTAGTGTTTGCGCATCTCCCTCTCCAGCTGGCGGGCGTGCTCCATGTCACGGGTTTCCACAACGCAACGAACCTGGAAAGAGATCAAATCGGAGAGAATGTTAGTGCGAATATGAGGGGTTTTATTGAAGGCAAGTCGCTATGCTATCAATCACAAATCCCAATAAAAATCAGAGAGAGTTACCCTCCTTGAACCACTGACAACGACATCCTACGCCTTTGCTTACTAGACAGCTTTTACTGCAAGACTACTGTCCTGAGAGGCAAGACGATACATTTTATATTTTGACATTGAGCGATTTATAGATTTAGGCATTACCCAGAACTGAACAGGGAAAAACATAGAAAAAAAAAAACAAACCCTGTGAGCCTTTTGTCTCAATATGCAATATGGGGATCGATGTGAAGGAATCAAATTCATTTGTTGAGCTCTCAAAGAGAACGAATGCGTATAACAAAAGTGCTTCAATAGATTAAACCTTGTTAGATGTCTAACGATCATCATAGTCAATAGAAATCAAAAAATGTAATCAAAAGTAAGGCGATAAATAAAGATCTAGATCCAATCTATATGATTGGGCTAGACTAAAAATTAATCTATATCTAGATTTTGACCCTTGCACAGTTTATTGAAGCGAAGCTGCATCTCTAGGAACTAGACTCGATAGATTAGAAAACTTACTAGATTTAGATTTCTAGATATAATCCAGATTTTGGACTGTCATGTATTGACTGTCATGATTATTATTTTCTTAGAGTTATTCCCTTGGCAGTTTAATTAAAAACTGTTGACATAAATGGATCATAATTTATTCTATTTCCATAATAGTGACTCATAATATTTCATGTTTTACTTTCCATTTATTTTACATTATAACTATTATACCGGTGATGTTAATCATGTTTAATGATGAATAAAATGGTATGCCTATTATTTTATATCATTATTTGTAAATCTTATGTTTAGCCCCAACAATGGGTAAGTTTATTTTACATCAAAAAGTTAAACTTTTCTCATGTCATATTTATCCATTATTTAGTTAGCTTCTCTCTCTTTCTATCTTTCTCTCTCTCTTTCTCTTTCTCTCGATGCTCTTTTCTCTAAAACGTTCCTGTTCCCGAATTCCACCCAGTACCCAAAGTCCAATCCATCAAACTAAACCTCCTTTACCGATAACAGGAGCTTTATATCGAATCCCTGATACGCCAGATTCCTCCATTTACATTTGGATTTTACCCCCCACCCCACCCCCTCAAACTATACACTTTGTTATTTGTTAAGCCATACTCTACGCTTCAAATCCTTTAGCGTCTTAGTAGAAAAAATAAGACGCCTTTATCATGAAAGACACCTTTCCTATTAACATGTATAGAAATAGGTCTTGGTTAAGGACAAACTCTTTTATGTCTTCTCTCTCTCTCTCTCTCTCTCTCTCTCTCTCTCTCTCTCTCTCTCTCTCTCTCTCTCTCTCTCTCTCCTTCTCTCTCGCTCTCTCTCTCACTCTCTCCCTCTTTCTTTCTCTCTCCCTCTTTTGTATTCTGTTCAAATTTCTTTGTCTTCGTATAAAATCCCTCGAAAATCTACAGCGTACGTTACACATCTCAAATATATTTCTAATTCTTGACTGTTCAAGATGTTAGAAATCGTAACCTATACAAGAAAAGAAAATAATTATCATGCGCTCATAATGAAAGACAAGGATATCTAAACATAGTTTTCTCAAAATTTCACTTTTTTACATCTCTCCCATGAAAACCTTTCAAACGATTTTTTTTTTTTTCATGAGGACCCATCTGAATAGTAAACCTCACTTAATAAATCAGCCTTTACACTATCCTATGTCAGGCAAGAAAATAATGTAGCACGAGGTGCAAATGAACAATAAATCAAAATACTGTATTTCTGAATTAATTTCACAGGTACCGGTACAATCTGCTGTGTGAACAAGCTAAAACATGAATTGGACAGATTTTCTCAGGCATTTTCATGAACAGTGAAGTCTACGTTATGAGATGCAATACACAACTGGAAATATTTTGTTTATTGGAGATACGCTTAACAGCCCATGTTTTGATATTTCTCTGTATTAGATCTAGATTTAGATCACTACACGTGGAAGATCTATGTAAAGTATTATATCTAAATTTAGATCTAGATTGGGTTTTGGGAGTAAATTTGAGCTTTCCGCGTATCTGACTTTCGGGTGCAAAATGCTGGAAAAATTCAGCTATTGACTTATCCGACCTCTTAGCTTCATCCAATGATATTTTTCTTTCTCATTCTCTGCAGTTTGCTTACCTGCCGGTAACTAAACGCCTCGCTATGTTGACGAGAAAAGCCATATTTAGTATTCAAAGTTATATGTAGGTGTAGATTCTTGTCGAAAATAGAAATAACCTTAAAAAGTCGAATGTATCGATGTTGATCTTTACTAAAAACATTTTCAAAACATTGTCATAAATTCCGTTGGAAAAGAATCAGATTTTGAGGTCTAATGGAGAAATTTATTTTGAAATGAAAATGCGGAACTTCAATGCTGCCCTGCTAGATTCCTTTCATTATAGATGCTTAGTAACGGTCTGTTACTTCACGTTAATTCAGTGGATAGTCTTCAAACTAGATCTGTCTATCTCTTCATTTTTGGTCTAAGAGTGGAAAAAATCATGAGGAGAACTCGTGCTGACCTTTTTTGGTGACATCTATTTCCCCCCTTCTAACCTTTTAGCCCCAGTTCCTCATCTTATCTTCTCTAATGTTGATTACTCCTCTCTCTCTCTCTCTCTCTCTCTCTCTCTCTCTCTCTCTCTCTCTCTCTCTCTCTCTCTCTCTCTCTCTCTTTCTCTCTCTCTGCATGCAGTTTTCTAGCTTCTTTAACTAACACTAGCAACATGTTTCAACCTAACAGGTTTACTGCATGACTTCTTTGTAGACGACATCGTCTGTGTAGACTTGGTCATTAGTTTTGGTTGCATGTATCCTTATCGCATGCTTAGATCTTATCCTGCTCATGGCGACATACAATTGACATGTGAGAAAAACGGATGTTGTAATGAAATCAAAACTTTCACGTTTAAGTGTGCATGATATCGCAGAGATAATATTGGGTTGTATGGGACGATGAAAGAGTTGTCTACAGAAATTTGCTATCAACACACCCTGATTGTATGTGTCCTACTCCCATTCTCAGGACTTCTCCACATATATAGTGGATATGATGAATCTGTGACTCTAATTTCATCTAACCATTGCTTGGGGAAGTTTTTTGTACACTGACCCCCATTTATACATGAACTATTTCTGTTTATGTTGCCACATGGACCATGAATATTTTGAGATGTTACTATTTGGTGGAGCAGATGATTCTTATTTCTATCTAGAATTTTCGCACTGGCGATCTCATCAATGAAAGCTGGAGTGATGGGTTTATGCTCCCTGTCCATGATAAGCAGGATGGGAGCATATGGCAAGCCTCTCTTCTGAAATTCAATAGCCGCTGTATGTGCCTTCACAGTTCCTAAGATTTCCTTCTCCAAAATGGCACCCATTTAAGCAGTGAATTTCAGTTTAAAGACTCTGCAAGACATATCAGAGCGGCCACATGCTTGCCCTCTTGGATTCAAAGCTGCTTTAATTTCACGTCATTTCGGATTACACGTGAAAGTAATAGATAGGTCTGGCTTGCCAAGTTGCCTAACAATAGACATGGCGTGTTAAAATGCTTCAGAATGGAAATGTTGTGAGCCATAGACTGTTGCTGGCAAGATAATTTTCATGCCGACGTTCACAGGATCATCAGAAGAAGCAGATTCCATCGAACCTTGATACTTCTCAGCGCATATGGATTTCTGATTTCTTCTTACCCACTCTAAAAGACTGACTTCTTTCTTTGCCCATTGGTCCACAGCATATTGTTGCGCCAACTTGCGCATCTTGAATACTGTGTTAAAATCATTTAGTCTTACTTGAAAGCGAAATGCATAGAAATCCACTGCTGCAAGAGTTTTGTTGTTTGATTTTGTTAGGCCTAGATGCCATGCATCACATCCAGTGGGGAGCATCAATACATAATGAGAGGATCATAGGAGTGATAGCATATGTTTATCCTCCTTAATTCTTGACCATCTCCATATCTACATCTTAAAATTATGTCTATATTTCCAGACTGATCGCCCTGTAAGAGCGCTGCTACTTCACTACTTGTTGGTAGATTGTAGGTTCTGGTGTGTCCATCTTTTGGTGGAGCCTTCTTGGCATGCAAAACTATTTGCAAGTCGTCTTCCTCTGCACAAATTTCAATTGCTAACTTGAAAAATTGAATGTCGGAATTTGAATTATGAAGGCAATCTTGAAAGTCCCTAAAAAATCTCTGCATCCAACGTATCAGATAATCGCGGTCAGTCTGTGAGTTCTATGGGTGAATCATGGAAAAAAATTGAGCAAACTTTGGATCATTTTCAACAAAAGGAAGAAGATTGCCTAGTCTGTGGCACAATTGCCTTGAATTCTAAATGTTGGGTTAAAGCCTTGTTGTACTTGCTCAGTGCATCCTATAGAAGCCAAGGCAAGGGTGTTATTGTACTGATTGCTAAATGGTAAAAAAGAATTTCCCACTCCGTGTTATATCACAGTACTTTTTAATCTCAAGGGTGATGCAGGGGGAAGTGGTAAAGTCACTTTACCATTCTGACAGGAGAAGTTGTCTCTTCTCTTCATCGTAAAGCATTGCAATGTTCACATTCAACAGTTAAGTCTCCACATCAATGAGTTTTCACTCAAGCATCAACTTTGTTTTCATCAAATTCGTAAGAATTACATGCTAATCTACTTGTTCGTCCTTTTCCTCTTTTTCTGGGGAGTGCGTCCAGTTCGATGAGCTCTAACACTGCTTTGCTGCTTCTGATCTGCCTCTCTTTTGTTTCTGGGTGTTAGACGTGCGCTTTTTGGGAGTGGGCATTTTAAATCTGTCATTGACACCAGCCTGCCTCTGCCAGCTCGAAGATTCTTATAATGATATTCAGGTATCAGCGAGAGAGATTAAGTAAACATACTTCTAGATCTAGGAATAGCTAGCCTAGATACCTAGATCTACATTTTGATCCAACCGAGAATAGTTCAAGTTAACAGTCATTACTTTTACATTGATCAGCAGCAATTGAGAAAAGGCTAACCTCCTAGATCTAGTTAGCCACCGGATTTAGAAAGCAAAACAAAGCTTTGTTTGATTCGTATTCAAAACAATCACAAATTTGCACGGCTAATTAAAATGTCTACCTAGCTCAATGGTTTGACTCGCATGCTTAATAGGTTTTAAAGGGGGGTTTAAAATGTTTTGTAAATCCGTAAAACAACTGTTGGATTTAAAAATATGCCCACGTAAAATCGCATGATCTAGAGTATCTTTTCCATTTTTTTTTTTTATTATTTTATTGGCGGCCCACAAAAATCTGATGACCTATTACACGTTTGAGGTTACGATCTTTATATTATGATTAAGCTATTACATATCTTGTTTTGTTTTGTTTTATTTTATTGTTATTTGTTTTTTTTTAATCTGTTGCATCTCCCGGCTCATAGTGTTAAATATTTTTTTTAAGCATCATCTTTCAAATCGGCATGTTTGTCATAGAAACGAGCGGCACCTATAAGGGTTGAGCACACCTTGTCTAATCATCATAAAAAAACAGCAAAGTTGAGTCATCCATGAGCCGTGGCCCTGATCACGGCGGTGACACAGGCCTATTAACCCCACCCGTGCTGTTCTAGAGAGTGTGAAACACACGGCATCCCTGGAGCTGCAGAGCCGACTCGATCTAGGTGAACCAGCGAGTCATTAAAGATTGATGGGGTTATTTTTACCAGGCTCAAGTTACAGTGCTGGTAGATGGTGTGTTACCAGCGGCTGGTAAGTTCCCTCATCTGGTTATCTCAATGCAAACTAAATAGTCCTCTCTTTTCTTTTTTTTTTCAGATATGTTTCCTTACTTTTTCTTCACTTCCTCAATCTACACTAATCAATTCAGGGGCAATCCATAATAAAGCACTGTAGTTGGATGCCACAATGTGAAAATAATAATAATAATAACAACAACAACAACAACAACAACAACAACAACAACAACAACAACAACAACAACAACAACAACAACAATAATAATAATAATAATAATAATAATAATAATAATAATAATAATAATAATAATAATAATAATAATAGGAAGGAAAGAGAGTCGCGTCCCCTCTACAGCGATTAGTTATTGGCTATAAACAAAGTAACGCTCATCTCCCCGCCGCTCAATCGTGTCATTGTTCTTTAGGGCATTAAGAGCCGTTCATGAATAGGCGAAATCCTGCCCTTACTGGGCGCCATTTGCAGTGAGTGTAACTCTCAACTTGTTGTAACAGTCGATTCCACTCAGCGGTGTATTAAAATTCTACCCCTCTCTCCCCACCCCACCCCCTTCCCCTCCCCCTTTTATCCTTTTGCAGCCAGCAGCAACATCAGATTTCCTCACTCTATTGATTACTGCAGTTGATTGTTAAAATGTTTCAACGGCAATTGGGCAGCGTATTCAGCATTTCCACAACCTAACAGTAGAACTGTAGCAGGCACTGTTTTAACCTTTAGTAAATAACGTCAGATCACTGAGATTTCAACGAAATTAGAGAAGGCAAAGATTGTGAGCTCTGGGAAGAAGGGAGCACCGCTGTGAGATTCGAGGGGGAAAATTACTGTAGGTCATGGTGATGTGCTGTAGTTTACGTGCGCACAACCACCAGAATATTGTGACAGAAAACCTGCACGGAACAGACATGACGATGACTCAGCAGCAAGATTTTATACTGCACCATGAAATTGGCTTTGAATCCGTCTAGGGATTAAAAGCTTATCAAAATGGGATAAAAATTTTATAAGCTTCTCTCATTTATTAACCTGAGGCCTAGCATCTTCGATTGGAAACCCATTTTTTTTTTTCAAGGAAAAAAATACATAGATCTAAATGCAGAGAAAATTGTGATTTTTTTTATATATGATTGTCTTTTAAAGTCAAATGTGAGATATACTTAAACTAAAACTCCCTAAACAAGAGTCGTGGTGGATATCCTAAGTTTTTTTTATAAACAATACCACAGTCAAACAAACAGTAAGAAAATATTAACCATAGAAAATGAATGGTGCCTATTCAGTCTCTTTCAATAGATGAAAATGACTTCGCAGATAAAATTCGATACTGCTTGTCATTAAAAGATGTGTGACTTTATTTCGAGTCAAATATTAAACCCAAAGATTTCGGTATCCATTCCAATGTTTCACAGAACCAATTTTATCTCACGATAAGAGTTTAAATTGTTTCTATTGTTGATGATGTTGTTACTGTTGTTCATTTTCATTGGTATATAAATATCCATGGCAATGAATTGATAGTTATGTCATTTGGAAAAAGAATAAGTTATAAAACTCTTTAACCTTTTGAGAGACAAATTATATGAGCCGGATTGACTGTATGTTGCAATTTCGGATTTACCCCTATTCATCTATGTCACCAAAATGGCAGCTCAGGGTTACTAGAGGAAGCAAAGAATTATGGGTGTTCATGGCGATATAGCCAGAGACGAGACAGACAGAAAGGTAGAAAGAATGATAAAAAGAGACATATACAAGCATACATGGGAGCCGGAAAGAAATAGAGGTTAAGGGAGTTAGTAAACTATGATTGGCAAAATTGCAAGGCTCACAAAAGAATACTAACCACCAGAGTAGGAACATTTCCTCTAATAGCGTAGGAAAAACAATACATGACATTAATGTATAAAACGCAAGGCAAACAGATTGAATGATAAGAAACGATACTCACTTTTACTTCGCCCGGAATTGGTTTAAAAATTGTAAATTTTAAAATACTTGAGATTCACAAATAGGTTATGCACAACAATCCATCTACTTGATTTATTAAAACTATGTCCAAACCACCAATTACCGTTATCTTTTAGTTTGCAAGAAAAAGCCACTTTCGGCCATTATGACTGGCACTGAGTAGAAGGATGGCTCAATACCAACGCCACTTTGTGAACGGACCAACTAGTTGTCATGATTTTTACCAGGACAATAACACCTAAAAATAAACAATAATTTGAAAGGTTGGCCATGCCTTGGGTAAATTGTGTCTGGGTGATTACCGTTCTTTCAGCAAAATAACCTTCATTTAATCGATATTTTTCTCGGTGTTTTTTTTTTTTAATTTTATCGTTTTGTTGTCAAAGCAAGATATATCGAATGAAAGAGTGATGCACTTTAATTTTGTTTCCCTCCCGTTGGTCTCTATCTGTACAATCGATGATGACTTTTTTTTACAGAGAGGTGTTTTCTTTCCTTTAACATATCAGGTTAGCAGTGCATTGCGTGAAACTCTTGAAAGCACTGAATATGAGATGATCATAACGATAACAAAATAACAGAAACTAATTGGTCTTTGCTAAGTGTAAAGTTTTTTTCCCTTTAATGCAATAGAGTCAAAACCGAAATTTGGTTTGATTGTGTAGGGGTGTAGGTTTTTTTTAAATATATTACGGATACATTTTTAAACGGAGAGTAGTTAAAGTTACTCACTTTAAAAATGATGTTATATTGATGCCTGGAGAAAATAGTCTTTCTCTGCTGACAGACAGGTATACAATCTTCATTTTCCTTTGCCCTTTTAATATTGTAGATTGAATTATCTTTTTTCCTCTCATTTTATTTCTTTTTTTTTTCCCTCACGCTACTGGCTGTGCTGCTGGAATCATGAAATGACCTGGGAGACGCAATTAGGCACACATCTACACGCGTTAATAAATTGATAGGAAACTTGCGTGCGAGTAGACGCCAGCAGGCACGCAAAATTATCAATTTATGTTTATAACAGATCCAAAAGCCAGCTCTCCAGCCCAGACCAATCCAATTTCGCAATTTAATTTAGGCTCTTGTGTAAAATCCTCTAGAGCAACCCCATGCCAGTGCTGGCGTTAATCCTCTTCCCTGCTGAAATAAAACAGGGATCTCAGCGGCTGGGGTGGCGAAGATAAGGGCTGGATGCTGGAATATCTTTTGTAACCTTTCGTTTTGTTCATTCCGTCGGATTTTTTTTTTTTTCTTTTTAATTCTATCCCCTTAAATTTTCAAATGATGTTGCGAAATGGCCTTTGAATAATTTCCTTTTTTTAGTACCTACTCTTTCCGTTTGTTCTCTATCAAAACAGAAAGCTATCACTGTAGCTTAAAGTAGACTTATTTTACTCTTTATCTCGAATTTGGGAAAATGAAACTGTGACAGATATTTGCTCTGAGCTCCAATATCGATTATTCTAAGAATTCTTTTAAATATTTGTCACCGCGGCAAATCTCACAACATCAGACTGTTTTCCTCCTTATTTTACTCTTTAGATTTTATGGCAATTTGTAAGTTAAGTATTTTTAAAGATCGTTTACAATGGATTTTTTTTTTTTCATGACAATAATATAAGGTTTTTCGTATTACTCCAAAAGTATTTTGGTGCATGTAATTTTCTGCGGCAAACGTAGCATAAATCGAGAAAAACTCCTATATGAAATTCACCCCGACATAAAGTTGATTCTGAATGATGGTTTAAGGTAACTTGCAAAGTGGTTCAACTTTTCTTTACATCGTTCACTTTATTCAACGAGAAGGTAAACGTATCGGGAGAAAAGGGAAGATACCTGTAGAAAAGGGAGCGGTGAAGGAAAAGAACAAAATTTCTAAAGCCCAAAAAGCGGAAGATACTAAGTCGTTATATGTAAGAGGAAGTTGGCCGAAACAAACAGGAGAATATTTCAGAGATTAGTAAACAAAAGAATAAAGCGAATTACGATTAGACAATCAATGGAAATTTACAAAAAGTGTTTTATCAAACTGAAGAATATGACGTCGTATATAATTCTTTTCTGCCTCGCTTCCCCAGTTTGATATGAATAAAGATGGCGAATGAAAATAAAAATATAAACAAAGAGCGGGATTGTAAAATGGTTAGCGCTAATGGTAATGATGGTGATAATAAAAAGATTGGTGCTCCAGTTCCAATCCTAATTATCAGGGGGAAACTGTCTAGCGTTTAGAATTTCCTTGTTTGCTGTTGCTTGATGGTTTGGTTGGGTTTTTTGTTTTTTTTGTTGTTTTTTTTTTTTGGTTTTGGTTTTGGTTTTTTTTGTGTCAGTACCGTTAGTCATAGAAATCGCTGAAATTTTAAATTGTTCTCAAAGAATGGCTTCATTAAAGAAAGAAGAGCACACGAAAAAGAAAGGTAGAAAACTCTTGCGCTGAGAAATGAATGAGGATCTGAAACTAGGTCGCATTAAAATTAAAATTAATAGATACTCGTACGTGCTGTCATAGAGAGGCAAGCTTAACAAAGGCTTCTTCCTTCTTGTAGCTGTCCTCTTCTAATAGTGCATTATCGCACACACACACACACACCAATGTACTCTCTAAATTTTCTCCTAGCCTTCAATATTTTTTGTACCCCCCCCCCCTCTCTCTATATATATATCACTCTTTCTCTCTCACTTTCTCTCTCTCGCTAACACTATCTCTTTCTATCTCTTTTTCTCCTTGCCTTTCTCTGTTTCCATTTTTACACTCTCTTTGTCTTTTTCCACGCCCCGCCCCCTCCCCCCCCCCCTTTTTTTTTCTCCTCTGTTTGACACTATATATATTTCATTATGTCAGGTGTTTGAACAAAATGAAACTAACAAAGAGTTCTTTAATGATTGTGTTAGTGCAGCAACTCTTCAAGGACCCATCCTGTTAACGCTAGATCGCCTCAATGTTAACTTAACGCTACAATATATTTGAGAATGATGGTTCTAGATAAGGTTTAAGAGCCAAAACCATAGCGTAGAGCAGCTGTGCTTCCAAGAGAGATGGAATACTTTGAGGCATCCCAAGAGAAAACGGGTCTTTTAATTACTCTTTGCAGCGCTCAGTTTTCCCTCTTAAGTCGCTAGATATTTACTTTTTTTTTTTTTTTGGTTAATTGTCTATTCGTATCAATCTCTTGTTCATATGGTTTTAAAAGGATCAGATACTAGCAGAGAAAAGTCAAAAACAAAACAAAAGTATTCAATAATACCAATTGACTAATCCATATATTTTACTCGTGGTGAATATAAATTAAAAATTTTTTTTTCATTTTCGCAAACTATCTTGTAAAATCTCTGGCTCTCAGGGAACCTTTTTTTCCGTCTTTTCTTTTCTTTTTTTTTTTTTTTTCTTGGCGGTCTGACCATCTCATAGATTTTTTATAAGAATTACACGTAGGGAGATTACACAATAATTGTAAGGAAAGTCATTTTCAATTATTTTTGTTTTACAGCCTAATCAAACGGAAATAGAGGAAGGAGCAAAACTATTTGTGACAAATCTCTCGCAAATGTGTGAGGAGGAATAAAAGGTTCGTTAAAAGTGTTGAAACCTACCATCACTGAAAATACGTCCGTCTGAAGCCAAGCCCGCTCGTGTAGAATATCTTTGATGCTGAAACAAAGAAAAATAGAGCTAAAGGAAACCCCTTTGAGAAGAGAAATTAAAAGGGCAACTTAGAGAATATTTTCAAAATCAACAATCTCAAAACAAGCAGAACATCCTTTATGACTTATGATCTACGGTGCGACTATGAAAGAAAGGTAATAAGGTAATGATAGCCATTTTACTGCTGTTCAGTTCTTTATCTGCCTTAAGGATATTGCTGTAGTAATAACGTCATGAGTAAATGAGGATGTCCAATCGTGTGCACGTGTTGTTTTGTTTTGTTTTGTTTTGTTTGTTTGTTGTTTTTTTTTTTTGGGGGGGGGTATTTTTTTTTAATAGTTTTGCAGTGTTTTTTGTGGGGGTTTTTTTTGGTTTTTTGTTTTGTTTGTTTGGTTTTTTTTTTTTTTGGTTTTTTGGTTTTTTTGCACTTTTTGTGTCCTTTTCAAATTTTACTTCTGTAATATTATATTACGACTCAGCTGATATTGATGACTATGGTTTTAGCAAAGCAATGTAGATGAGACAATCCCAGAAAAGCCTATTTGATTCGACATTCACCTATCAGCATGCTAGGTTATTGATTTCCAAATGGTGTCTCTTTTACAGACAAACCCATCAGCTTAATAATCATTTGATAAGAAAGCGGTTGCCGCCTGGAGAGCGAAGTATATGAGTTTCCAAGTTGTAATGTTGCCTTCTCTAGATAACCTTTACCATTTCTTGGGTTTTGCTCCTGACGTTGAACTAACTTGATTTATTTCTTAAAAGGAGACTATCAATCTGTTTGCATCGACGTTTAAAGACTGTCTCAAAATTCTTCGTACATGTTCAAGTTTAAGAGAAGGCCAATGTGTTATCAAAATATTCACATAATTTGATTTTGAGGAAAAAGGGGAATTTTTTGTTTAAGTACGAAACATTGAAAGTAAGAAGCGTGCTATCTTTAAAAAATGCAATAAAGAAGTAAATCTACGGCTATGCAAAATATTCAAGACAGGATTATTGACAGAGATGATTCAAGCTAGTTACAAGTATGAGAAAATCAGTTCTAATTTTTCTAACATTTGCCTTCCTCTCTTTATACACTAAGAAGTAGCAAGCACCTCTAAGGGAGAGTCAACACACATCTTCACTGTCTCTATAACTTCAGCCAAATAAAGCGATGATGGGGTCGGAGAGTATGTTATCTGATCAAGATTCCAAGTTGTAGGGATAAAGCGGATTAAAATGCGATGTGATGAAAGGGATTCCCAAGGAATTATCATTATGGTGAAAAATAAAACTTTAAGCTTTAATGCCAGAACATTAACATTCACCGAAAGATAATGGGGTCCTGTGGTTTAATATAACAGGATTTCATGCGCATCTTTCTTGTTCGATTATGCCAGACCCAACAACCCAATTTAACACGATAGATGTGTCTAAAGGCGGGATCTACTATACTGTAATATTGGCATTTAGTGTTAATGGAATATGGTTATAAAGTGATAATAAAAGTGGGGAAATAGTAAAAGCAAAATGTTGAAGCTCCTCGAATTAAGCTTATTCTAATTTAATTTTTAAAAAGACATTCGCAAATAAAGCTCCTCTACTGTTTTGAATTTCTAATTGGATATTCTCCAAGCCTCAAGCCTTAAGGCTCATCAAATATTTAATAAGCTTAAAGGTTGGTTTCAATTTGGGGATTCAAAGTAGTTTGTCTCAATCAAAAGATTTTATCCATACTGATGTGCTAAGTTTCCAATCAAGTTGAAGGTGCAGGGAGGGAGGGAAAGAGAGAGAGAGAGAGAGAGAGAGAGAGAGAGAGAGAGAGAGAGAGAGAGAGAGAGAGAGAGAGAGAGAGAGAGGTAATTTCGGTTCAAGTTGTTTTTTTTTTCAACATTAACCTTCAGATGCAGCCCTTTAAGCACCTCGTAACCTATTAAGAATGTGTTGTGTCGCGTGCAAATTAACTGACGATATTTACATCCTTACGACAAGTGTGTCTGAACTAACTATTACCAGGAAATTTTTTTAGCTGTGTCTATAAAACTGTGATTTTTATGATGATAATAATAATAATTACCTTCAGATGCATCAACTCCTAACCAACTAACAATGTGTTGTGTCGCGTGCAAATCTGCTAACGATATTTATATCCTTACGACAAGTGTGTCTGAATTTCCTTACAAGGAATTTTTTAGCTGCGTATATAAAACTGTTACTTTTATAATGATAATAATAATAATAATAATAATAATAATAATAATAATAATAATAATAATAATAATAATAATAATAATAATAATAATAATAATAGCAGCAGCCATTACAAAATGTTACCTTTTCATTCTGTTCTATTCAGGAATCACCTTGAGATCATTTCATGAGAAATTTCTGCGCTTCAAGTTGAACGAATATTAAACCTGGTCATCAGTGTGATAGTGATCCGTTTGCGGTTTCCAGGTGTTCGCAAACGAAATCCGCTGGGTACCGACCTATCGGAGAACCTATCACCTGAACCGTTCTCCTCAGTCTCCTGTCTGAATATACATCACCTCTTCTGCTCCTAATATAAAGTTTTTGAAAGTTACCATTTCCCAATTTAGCATCCTATATAATTTTTGTGAGCCGGATTTACCAGAATGATACCCCTCAGAAATGCATTCCTGCATATCCTTGTCTGTTTCGCCTATTTTGTAACCTGCCATTTTGACCATCATGGCAACTTAATTTATCCCTGGCATTTATCACTTAGGTATTAATTTGTACATCCACCACTTTTATGGACTATAGCATCCTGCAGGCCTAACCAAGCCTGAGCTGACATCCAACTCCATTATCCTTTTGGTGAGTTTTGCAGGCCTAACCAAGTCTCATCTGACATCCAACTGCGCTATTCTTTTGGTGAGTTCTGCAGGCCTAACCAAGCCTCACCTGATACCCAACTCCATTATCCTTTTCGTGAGTTCTGCAGGCCTAACCAAGCCTCACCTGACACCCAACTCCATTATCCTTTTCATGAGTTCTGCAGGCCTAACCAAGTCTCACCTGAAACCCAGCTGCGCTATCCTTTTGGTGAGTTCTGCAGGCCTAACCAAGCCTTACCTGACACCTAATTGCGCTATCCTTTTGGTGTGTTCTGCAGACCTAACCAAGCCTCACCTGATACCCAACTCCGCTATCCTTTTTGTGAGTTCTGCAGGCCTAACCAAGTCTCACCTGACACCCAGCTGCACTATCCTTTTGGTGAGTTCTGCAGGCCTAACCAAGTCTCATCTGACACCCAACTCCGCTATCCTTTTGGAGAGTGCTGCAGGCCTAACCAAGTCTCACCTGACACCCAGCTGCGCTATCCTTTTGGTGAGTTCTGCGATGCCACCAGGCCTGTCGGAGACGGTTACCCCAAACCTCACTAGGCGGCCCTCGGCTGCTAAACCCCGCTCAATGACTCTACCCAGGGCAGTCGTGTCGATGTTGCCACCGCAGAGCGCCACAACCACCCTGAATCAGGAAGAGAACACGATGTACACATTACTTAAAATGAAAACACTAGAGGTGGGAGCTACTGTGTCACTTGAACATTTTAAGAACTCACGATTCTGTTCACCGGTTAAGGGTGCGTTGTACCAGTTCTCATGGAGAAAGCTATGAATATTTTGTAGGCTTGGTTTTATTTAGAAACTTTTACATTCTAAAGAAAATGGGAGTTCGGTTGGGTTACATACCCCCAACTAAGAAATAGAATAAAATACTTGAACTTTACATAAACTTTCTAATTTTAGTTTAAGACATGTAAAGCTTGTATATTAATTTTAGAGTAAAGAAATAAAAAAAAAAACTTAAGTCGAATGTTTTTGCTAGTCAGCCGTAAAAAAATATTGTCATACACTTTATGTGATCGCTGATGTTTCAGTTAGACCCAATCACAAATAGACATATGTGAATGTGCCAAGAGACTTTGTAACATTAGATCCTACTCGCCAAAAGAAAATGGCATACCGTACCTCTACCTAAATGCACTTTGCTATACCAGAATGGTACTGCGGCATATTCAAGTCTGCATAATTATATGCACAAGTTTATGATTGAGTCTCCTGACATTTCTGAGCAGCAGTAGACGGATCGATCTGAGCACTGAGCAGGAGCAAGTTTCCCGACCATTACTCACGTCTTTCCCTTGAGCTCGGGCACCAGACCTTCTATGATTGCCGCTAAACCAGCCGCCCCCGCCCCCTCCACCACGGCCTTCTCCTGCTCAATAAGACGCAGAATGGCCAGGGCGATGTACGACTCTCTGGGGACAACCAAAATTTTCAATTATTACACAACTGTAACAGTTGTTTTGTTGAGTGGTTGTTGTTGTTTTTTTTTTTTCTTTTCTTTTCTTTTCTTTTCTTTTCAACAAGAAGGGTCATTCATTGTTTTTGTCGTTATAGTTATTTTTGTTGTTGTTGTTGTTGCTGTTGTTGTTGTCATTGTTGTAATTGGTTCAATATGTATTGCATTTATTTTGTAGTTGGAGGCAACGTCTCCGTTTTGTGAGCCGCGAGTCATGCCCTACCGAACTTCATTGCAAAAGGTTTCATAGCAAGGGTGGCATGCAACACCAACGCGCAACACTCAGAAACTGTTGGATCTCGAAGAGCCATCGATAAAGTAAGGTTTTCTAGGTGATAACCAACCTTTTATCGGAAAGGCAATAGAAAAAAATCAAACCCAGCCTGTCACGTGGTAAGCTTTACACTGCTTTGGAGACTAGAGAATTGTAAACCAGGAAAAAGATCAGGTCTGGCCTGAATATGAGATGTGCTCTCTTCATGTTGAATGATTTGTATTTTGATATTTGCTTGTTGATGTTGTTGTTGTATGCTGCTGTAGCTTCTGTTATAGATTACAAAAGAAACTAAGGGTATGTTTAACAATTTAGAGCAACTGTTGTTGATGCCGTTGTTGCGGCTTTGAAATAGCATTCAGGTACCATTAGAATGGAAAAGAAAAGACAGACAGACAGGTAAACAGATGGACAGACAGGGCTTTTTTCAGAATGAGATTAAAATTTTAAACGCCAAGATCAAATCGATTGTAAAGGTTTTGCAAAACTGAAAAAAAAAATGGTACAAGCATTAATTTTCGTAATATCAGAATTATTCCCCGCAGAATCCTGCACGATTACTCCCGCTTTGATTGGCCAACACGATCGATATTCTTATAAAAGATGATATTTTTAAAAAATGCATTCATTTAGATATTGTTAAATGTGTGTTGACCTTTAAAACTTATAGAAATGTAAAGACTCTAGAAATCTCTGCTGAATTAACAATCCTTTATACAAATCGTAATCCGTAAAGGTTCTCTATCTAGCTACCATGCGATCTATCCATCTATCTAACTATATATCTTATTTTCTTTTGATCTATTTATCCATTCGTCTATATTTCTGTTTTCGTGTCTATGTATCTGTCTATCTATCTCCCCGTCTATTGCCTCCCACTCTCTCTGTCTGTCTGTTTCTCTCTCTGCAATCTCTCTCTCTCTCTCTCTCTCTCTCTCTCTCTCTCTCTCTCTCTCTCTCTCTCTCTCTCTCTCTCTCTCTCTCTCTCTCTCTCTCTCTCTCTCTCTCTCTCTCTCTCTCTCTCTCTCTCTCTCTCTCTCTCTCTCTCTCTCTCTCTCTCTCTCTCTCTCTCTTTTATTTCTTTTCTCTTCTTTTCTCTTCTCTTCTCTTCCCTCTTTTATGCGGAGGACTTGATCGTGAATGCACTTGATCTCGCTTAATCTGACATGAGTTATTAAATTTTGAAGAAAAAAAATGTATGCAATTTTTTCCTTTCTGTTTTTTTTACCAGCTTAAGACAACCTCTCTAGCCTTGATTGTCAAGACCAGCGTAGTAAAGAGGATGCCCCATTTATTTGTTTAACTCTTGACTGTACAGAAAAGAAATTAACAACCAGAATAACAATTATTAACCCTCTGCGCCAAGCCACGACACGACACTAAAGGCGCTAGAAAAAGAGTCGTAACTAACAAGCTTTGCCATATATGATGGCAGTCAGTAATGCCGGGAATTGCATCGCTCTTGTCTTTCAGAGCACTTGCACTCATAGCTTGAAATCGATGGAAACACCTTGAAAACCACACAGCAGGAAAGTATAAATAGATATTGCTCGTTTCAAAGAACTTCCAGCCATGCATGAGTTTCCTCAAAAACCCAACCCAAGAACCGTTATTGAAAGTTATGATCAATTATTGCTTTCTTCAGTTTAAAAACGGCTCGGGTGACGTAAGCGTTAGGGGGCGGGAGGTAATTTTTTATGTCACCTAAACCAGCCAGTGGGCTTTGTCAAGGTGAACTTAGAGCTCCCTGGTTGTATGCCGCGCTAGAAAATCGATACCAAACTTGGAATCGCGAGTTGATTTCCAATAGGATAATTAGCATCGTATAGCGTTCTCGCAACAAAATCACGCACGGTTCGGCTGATCAATACACTGTAGAGGAACAAGAAAAAGGTAGAGAGAAAGCGAGCGAGCGAGCGAGGCAGGGAGGGAGAGAGAGAGAGGGAGGGAGAGAGAGAGAGAGAGAGAGAGAAGAGATCAGTTTAATATTCAGAAATAGTAGGGAGGCAAAGAGATAGATAGACAGAGAGAGGGAGAAAGATAAAATGAAAGGGGTTGTTGAGGATCGCTCTCCTCCCCCCGTTTACCCCAATATCTCTCTGATCACTGAGCTGTTAAAGTAGTCCTGAGCATTCGATATGCATGGTTTATCCCATGCATAAACCATTTATTGGAAGAGCAGTAGAGGAAATAACATGAAAAGTCCAAGGAGGAAATATGATAGGTTCAAAAATCTATACAGCGCGCACTGTGAATCCCAATATTCTCTTCTTGGTTAACGAAAACTTAAGTGAAGTCGATCCTGCGATACTTGCACATTTATTCAAAACATTAAAATTCATATTTAACATGAAGAAAAGCGGATGATAAATAGCAACTCAAAAAAGACACCTCAGAGCAAAATATAGAACCCTAAAAAGCAGAAAGCATGCTCGCCCAGCTACTAAAAAGATACAGGGTAACGATTTCCTTGAAGCAATTTTTTCTTTGCGTTTGTTTTAGGATATATGAAACAATTTTCCACATCATATTTAAATTTCCAAATTAAAATGGAGTCATTATATTTCATGTTCGAAAGTTTACCGATAGAGAGAGGAATAAATCTCTATTTTTCAATGATCCAAAATTATCCTTAAACACAATATGTGCAGTCAGATTGTTAAAAAGAGCATGAATACCAACCTTCTAAATTTTTTTTTCAAACTCAACCGTCAAAATAGGACATCTTTAAAATATCGAGTGTAAAAAATTGTCTAAAAGTTTGGCTGTATTCGCTGACATTGACATGTATAAATGAAAGAAAAGCAGCAGCAGTAATAGTAAAATTAGTAATGGTAGTAGTAGTAGTAGTAGTAGTAGTAGTAGTAGTAGTAGTAGTAGTAGTAGTAGTAGTAGTAGTAGTAGTAGTAGTAGTAGTAGTAGTAGTAGTAGTAGTAGTAGTGGCAGTATGAGTAGTAGGAGAGCTAGTGGTAGTAGTAGTAGTAGTAGTAGTAGTAGTAGTAGTAGTAGTAGTAGTAGTAGTAGTAGTAGTAGTAGTAGTAGTAGTAGTAGTAGTAGTAGTAGTAGTAGTAGTAGTAGTAGTAGTAGTAGTAGTAGTAGTAGTAGTAGTAGTAGTAGTAGTAGTAGTAGTAGTAGTAGTAGTAGTAGTAATAGTAGTTGTTGTAGTAGTTGTAGTAGTATTATTAGTAGGAGAGCTAGTAATGTAATAGTAGTAGTAGTAGTAGTAGTAGTAGTAGTAGCAGCAGCAGCAGCAGCAGCAGCAGCAGCAGCAGTAGTAGTAGTAGTAGTAGTAGTAGTAGTAGTAGTAGTAGTAGTAGTAGTAGTAGTAGTAGTAGTAGTAGTAGTAGTAGTAGTAGGAGGAGGAGGAGGAGGAGGAGGAGGAGGAGGAGAGCTAGTAGTTGTAGTAATAGTATTAGTAGGAGAGCTAGTAGTTGTAGTAGTAGTATTAGTAGGAGAGCTAGTAGTAGTAGTAGTAGTAGTAGTAGTAGTAGTAGTAGTAGTAGTAGTAGTAGTAGTAGTAGTAGTAGTAGTAGTAGTAGTTGTAGGAGGAGGAGAGTTATTAGTTGTGGTATTAGTAGTAGTAGTAGTAGTAGTAGTAGTAGTAGTAGTAGTAGTAGTAGTAGTAGTAGTAGTAGTAGTAGTAGTAGTGATAGTAGTAGTAGTAGTAGTAGTAGTAGTAGTAGTAGTAGTAGTAGTAGTAGTAGTAGTAGTAGTAGTAGTAGTAGTAGTAGTAGTAGTAGTAGTAGTAGTAGTAGAAGTGTTATGGTTATAGTTCTAATAGTTGTTGTTATAGTGGTACTATGACCGTAAAAGCAAGAGGGGTTTGAGTATTGAAAGAAGTAATTTGGCGATAATTAAGAGGTATCAGAACTAGTTTCAAAAGTACAAAAGCATTCAGCAACAATAAATGTTGGTAAGAGAAAAAGAAAAATGTAACGGAAATGTGTTAAGTACCTTGTCGTTGTCCTCTCATTACATGCACGCAAACTGTGAGCAAAGAAAGATGACTCACCTCACGGTAACCATCTTGTCAATGTGACCTTGAGCAGTGGCCAGAGAATTGCAGCCGACCACGGGTACAGCCAAACCTGGAGACATCGGAATAAAGAGTGTGGTCATGTAAATACATGCTCCTGTATTTTTCTAGGTGGTGCTTTATATCTTCCCCTGATTTGAAAGAAATATTATAATTATTATTTCAATGCAGGAGGTTAAAAAAAAAAAAAAAAACTCTCGTGTTTTAATTAATGTTTTCAGATCTTTTTAGAGGATACAAAATAAAGCCCCGAGATGGTTTTTTTTACAAATTATTCATTATCATGTAATTACATCGTAAAAGTAGATTGGAACTCTCATCTTTTTCTATGCCTTTTTTATATAATACTATTTCTTCCATGACTTAAATAAATGAGTTTTATTATTTCAGCGCAGAGGGGATAGAAGTTGAGATAAAAAAATTATCAATATTTGTTTGCTTTGAAATCTTCTCAGAGTATAAAAAATGCAGCCATGAGATGATTTTTTGTCACAATTTTTTCATCATTATGTAATAAGTAGACTGGCATCCTCATCTTCTCTATGCCTTTTTTTTTATAATATTTCTTCGATCACTTAAATAAACGAGTCCATGTGTTGTAGCTTTTGAGTTCTTACATAATGTTGATTCCTTCAGAGGTCGATGTATGGAACGTGACTGCGGTAAGGTTTGAATGTGGACAAGAAAATCGATATTTTAACTTTTGTACTTCTCTATTATAACCTCGGATTGTAACTCCGCCAATTCATCCTTGTAACTGAAGCAAAGAATGAAACGTCTCCAAACAATTTTGTTTATACAAAAGAAGATTTGTTAGGTCTTACTTTGAAATTTGAAAAAATTATCAACGCAATTAGAGCTGTGTATCCTACTATATCTCTGCCACTTTTTGAAAGAAACAATACCACAAATAGCCTCCATTAAAAAAAAAATTACGTGTTATATCAGCAGCTATAGAAACACAGTAAGAACTTCATTATGCAACAGTGTAATTAAAATGGGCACAACAAAATTAACATTGCCCGTTTTAAGTGAATTTTTCCCCCTTAGAATCTTTGAATTGTTATGTTATTTGCTTGAGTGAAACAACTTTAAAAGATAGAGTGGTATGCAGATTTAAATTTTAAAGACTATAGAATCTTTGAAAATGAAGCACTAAGTGTATGTATCCTTACCAAAAGTGAGTGAGTTTTTTGTTGTTGTTGTTTTGTTTTTTTTTCTTGGTTTTTGGTTTTTGGTTTTTTGTTGTTGTTGTTGTTGTTTTTTTTTTTTTTGCAGCTTGTCTTCAGTTTTACTTTAAAACAAAAGTTAATTCCCCTGATGTAGTTATCAAGCAAAAGTCACTATATGTGTATATGTCGAAATATCAACTGATTTTTTTTTTGTTTGTTGTTGTTTTTTTTTTATTTCTTGTTTTTTTTTTTTTTTTGGAAGTATGAACTGATCAGAGATCATTTAGAAGAATAGATTTGCAGGATAGCAAGTAAATGGTCTTCAGGGACAAAAGAGTTTGGTTTGAAGAAATGTATTGTTGGTGATTGTGCTGTCCTGAGGCGTTGAACATGACTCGAACCCTGACCTCTGATGATGTCTAGTTAACGGCCTGTATACTAGACCACCCATAACAAGCATCCCAGTTTACCGTCAGCCAAGGTCTGCCCGACATGAGTCCTCACAGGGTGGCCAGCGGCCAGGGCTGCCTGAAAGCTTGTGGATCTCTCCGACTCCACTCCCTGGACGTGAGAAAAATAAAACTTTAAATCGGTCGCTGCAGAGTATATTGTTTTTCAGTTTACAGAAATGGTGAATCTATTAGAAAATTGCTTAGCTAGTAAGGCTATCTAGGGCACACTAGTGTTTATTTTCTTTTATATGTAATGAGCGATTTTCAAATGGTTTTTCCCCCCAAGTTCATAATTTATCTGTATATGTTTCCTAATAATAATTTAATAGTAGAGTCGGCTCTGTTCGAATATTTGCAGCTTCAGCACGTGTTAGGAGTATAATTGGCAATAGGTTGCTTTGTTTGGGTTTTTTGTTTTTTTTTTTCGGAGGAGTTGGTTTTGGTTTCGATTTGTTTTTGTTTTTGTTACAGTTAGGAACATTTTTTACAAAAATTTAGATTTAACTTTCTATTCGGTATTTACCCTCATCCATAATATTATATGCCTACATTATGCCTCCTGTCTGAAAACGTGAGGAAGAAGGTAAGCGCTTGAAATTACGAGATTTATAGTAACTAGTTGTGAACCTACGATGATTTGAACTCCTGGCTTTAATGTCTTGAGGGCGACCGCCGAGCCAGCGATGAGACCTCCACCGCCGACAGGGATGATGCAGGCGTCCATGTGGGGGACTTGTTCGATGATTTCCAATCCCATGGTGCCCTGGCCAGCTACGATGTGAGGGTGGTCATACCTGGGGGTACGCGGCGGGAAACGTTTTCAAAGGCGTAGCAGGGGAGCAAAAAAAGTAGGGGGTGGGGTGGGGACGAAGATGAAACCTACAGCTCAGAGCATCGTATTTTTTCTCAAGGTGTAACTATGTGTGAAGTTGGCAAAGATGATGTAGCACATATATTATGTGATTGGAACAAAGTTAGACAATGCTAGTCTCTCTTACATTCCATGGGGCATATTTGAAGGATGCAGTCGATATCATGAACCTGAATTGAATTATTTAACTCGCACATCAGGTTTCATTTTTCAGCACTCAAATTATCACAGCAATGCAGTTTGATATTTAAAGCTTTCGGCTGAAAGCATTCACCTCTGGGGAAAATAAGTAAAGGGAAGCTATCACGAGACTTTTTTTTATAAGAAAAGTTTTATTGTTATTTACCTTTATTCCCTCACTGCAATTAATAATAAGCTTAAACGCAATATTCGATGGTGTTTATAATATATGAGGGAAAATTTACCAACAAAAAAAAAAACAAAGAAAGAAAGAACTTACCCGTTGACATACATGTAACCTCTTTTCTTTCCTAGTGCCATGGCGTAACGCTTTGCCTGGTGGAAAGGAAAGAGAAGGTATCATGAGTAAAGCAGTGAGTGATTCAGCTTGATTGGGGTTTTTATAATATAATATCTGTGGAATGAAAATATTTGTTGCCGTTTTCATTTTCAAAAGTTGAAGCCATTTCAATACAGTACTTAAAACAACAGAATCGATTTGGCTAAATAGTAGACAATTTAAGTCTAGAATAGTTACTTTATAATCGACTTTTCTCAACGAGTCTTTTCCAAACCATCTAGTATTGACAAGTGCTTCGTGTATTGATTAATCCGGCAGCTCGCCACTTATTTTGAAGAAAAAAAAGAATGGAAAGAGAGGAAGACAGAAAGGCGGAAAAAAAGGACAAGTCCGGCTCAAAAAACGCACATCAGTATCTGTCCAACAGTATGGTAACACAAGAAAGTGATCCTACAAAGCTCTCACCTCGCCAAAGTCATTTCCTGTAACCACAACTGTGGCGCCTTGCTGCCTGCAGGCCTCGATCTTCATCATGGGCGCTGATAGGGGCATGACCACTGTGGTTGGCACATGCAGCAGACGGCCATGGTAGGCCAAGGCCAGGGCGTGGTTACCGGCGGAGGCTGCGATCACTCCCGTCTTGGCCTGAGTCTGGTGAGATTGTCGAGGATTGATCAGATAGAGTTCTCAATTCGTCACATTCTAGAAGGCAGTCTGAGGTGTTTTTTGTGACCTTGAGTAGATCTTTAGTTTTAGAATCAAGTGTTATGAACAAGAATCCAAATAAGCTTAAATCTAGGGTTGTATTCGGGAAATAAACACAAAGTCTTATCTTCAAACATGTCGTCATGATGTATGAAATGAGTACATTAATACATGTACTGTCACTGTGTCGTGAGCCTCATTTTTCAGGCTAAACCACGGAATAACTTTGCGGCTGTGCTTGGTTTACAAACTGGGGAGTAATGTGGCACAAATATTAACTAGGTCACTAGAAAGAATTGGAGCCGCTTTTGGACTAAAGAAATAATGAGTTCTTCTCGACCGTCTGTATTTTGTTTCACAGCCTCGATGAAGACATCTACTCGCTTGTTTTTCCATCTCTCAAACCGATTTAATCTCATGTGAATTCATTTCTTTACATTTGAACAAAATTAATTATAGGCTACGAGATTTATCACTTATCTTTTAAAATAAAAATAAAATATTACGAAAATGACTCTATCTTTTGTGGTTTTTCATACTGGTTTTAGTGAAATATTATTTAAGTGCATGGTCGTGCTCATATTTCAAACCATTTAGTTAATTAATGTCCACAGACACAATATAATACTTACCTGGGTAAGCTGGCTGAGAAGGTAGCGAGCCCCTCTTTCTTTAAAGCTGAAAACATAGAAAGACATATTTTGTTTATTAGATCTAGATGATTGATTGATTCCTTGGTTGCTTAAATATATTGATTAATTCATTGATTGGTTAATCGGTTCGTGTGTAGGTAGTTTTTAGTTCTTTTTTTTTATTGATTAGTTGGTTGTTGTTTTTTTTTTTGACTGATTTATTTTACGGATCGATTGGTTCATTGGTTGGGTGACTGAATTTGCAGCAGTGTTATCTAATCATGATGGTTAGGGTAATCAATTAATCTAACAACCAGGTGGCCTGCTCTATAGAGAAAGCGATTATGACCTTCCATGCATCTCTATCCCTCGTCACTCTCAGCGCATTTGTCACTGGACCTACTTTTAGCCACTTTGTTAGTCCATGCAATATCTTTCCTCGCTGTTTTCCCCTGCTGCTTTTTCCTTCGATCATTTCAGTTGTCACAAGGTGTGACAAAATGTGCTTCATTGACTACACCAAAGCATTTGACAGAGGACAACAAGATGAGATAACCTCAATTTAAGATAGATGAAAAAGATCTAATAATGATCAAAAACATCTCCTGGGAATAGACTGCAGCAATGGGAGTTGATGGGGAAATCAGTTGGGTTTTTTTTTTAATATGGTGTCAGACAAGGATGTGTGCTTTCCCCTGACCTTTTCTGTCTCTCTACAGAGAAGAGTACCAGGAATTAAATTAGGAGGGCACCATGTTGACAATTTAAGATACGCTGATGACACTGAAATAATTGGAGGATTAAAGAAAACTTGCAACAATTATTAGTAATTGTTGAAGAAGAAAGCAGAAAACGTACAACCAGCTCTCTGGATGTACAGAAAGAGGTAATCCTGTGTTTCAATGGCTACACCAAGACATTTGATAGAGTATGACATGATGAGATATTCAAACAACTAATGCAATTGAAGATGAAAAAGATCTATGAGAGATCAAAACATTGCATTGAGAACAGGCAGCAGCAATGCACGTTGATGGGGAGAACAGCCCATTAAAAATAATTTGAGTGTGGTGCCAAACAAGGATGTGTGCTTTCCGCAGACCTTTTCTCTCTCTACAATGAAATAATCATGCTAAACCTAAGATACTCAGGAATTAAAGTAAGAGGGCACTGCATTAACAACTTGAGATACGCTGAAGACACTGTATTAATTGCAGAAAATAAAGAAGACTTACAACAATAATAGTAAGACATTGCTAGTGAAAAAAAGGCAGAAAGAAAGGGTTGGAGCTGAACAGCAAAAAGACAGAAGTAATGGTCGTCAGTCGAAACAATGAAAGTCCAAAGATCTTCATCTTTATCAACGGGAATAAATTCAAACAAAGGGATCAATTCAAATACTTTAATATCAAACGATGGTCGCAACATCACTGCAATAGCGCAAAAATAGCGCAAGCATAAACAAAGTTTTCAGAGAATGAAACCAATTCTAACAAATAAATACATCTCCATTCATACAAGAATAAGAGCCTTGACGTGCTTTATTGAATCCATTCTGATATATGGATGTAAGGCCTGGACAATTTCAAAATAGTTACAAATGAAACTAAAGGCAACGGAAATGTGGTTCCTATGATGAATGCTAGGAATTCATGTACTGCAAAGAAATCAAAAGAAAGTGTTATGAGACGCCGACTCAACAAGATCACTCATAAATAGAATACGTAAACGCCAGGCAACCTGTCTTAGCCATGTGATGAGATGAGAGAAACTAGATCATCTTGTGACAACTGGTTAGGGTAGACTTCTAATAATGAAAGTTAAAAATCAACTGTCGAATGTATGATTTCAACATACGAGGAAGGATCGGGTAGATAAACGGTATAATGCGCAAACTCCAAGAGAAGACATGAAGGCATATTTCTTTTCTCTTTATGGTGATTGACTTTGGTCTGGCCCCATTTTAAAGAGACTAAGTTTAAAAATAAAACGCTTTCAATTAACACATCATAGTCGAAATAAAAAATTATAAGACTTAGCAGGAATTTGAAAAAGTATTAATCAGGCATGTTTTGAACCATCATAACTGGCCTATACTTCGAAAGCGATATAGTTGTGTTAGGAGGGACACAAAGTTGTTATCAAATAATATTATTATGTCCTCAACATAACATGCTACTTTTGAGAAGTTGATAATACAAGATGGGTTTGGATGCCACTGTAATTCTGACGATGTGCACAACAAAATATTTCTTCGAATATTTAAGTATGAAATTATTTCGTATTTTCTTTTCTAAACTTGAACTTAGATAATTATGACACTTCTTATAATTTCTTTCATTTGGACTAAACTTTATCATAACAAGTTAGTAAGCGTAGCCCTCAGAGTTATATACATTCTGCAATAAAATATGGAAAATCATTAAAACAAATTGACTCAAACAATCGTTTCCATAATGTGATGTCACAGATTTTGGCTGTCCTGAAATCTTTACTCTTTCACTTTGAACAGTTTCTCGTAAGGGCATCGCTGAAGCCCAACTTTTTCTTACACTTGTAGTAGGCACAGAATAAAGAACTCCGATTTGCAAAATTTTATTACAAGAACATAGATATGATTATACATAAATTGCTATGAATTGTTGATGTAAGCTCTTTTTCTGCAAGGATCAGTGCTTTATCTTTGTTGATTCAATGTTATTTGTTCAACAAATAGGAACTTATGCTCTTAACGCTATTGTGAGCGCTTCTTTTTCGCTTCTCCTACCTTCCTGTATATTGAAGAAAATCTTTTTTGAAATAGATCTGCATATCGTACTGCTTTGACATTTGGGACAGCTGCAATGAGAAGTGAACAAAATATGGCAACAGTTATGAGAGTCAAAATCAGGAAAAATAGAGCGATGAAAATAAAGCAAAAGAATCACCAATCTCTTTTGAAACGCATCAAACAATTTTGAAACGCTTAACAGTTAGTAACTTTAACGATTTTCTGTGAGCCTCAACGAAATCAAAGCCGAGATTCCACGCGATCTAAGGCAGAATATATGGTTGAAGGGCGCCGTTTTTTCATCCTAAATCTCTAAAACTTTACATAATTAGGTTTAAAGACAGATTGTTTTAATTTACTCTTTATGACGAATGTTCTAATCCCGAACCCTATGCGCCGCTAGACACCATCATCAGGCCTACATGAAGTTGAGAGGTCGGATCCATTAATTGAAAAAAAAAAAAACCAACATAGCTAACGTATTTGTTGTCTCTTTTAATTATTAATTTAAGTCGGAGTATTGCCATTCCCAAAAAGGATTTTTTTTTTTTTTTTTTTTTTTGGGGTGTATTTTTTTTTTAAGTGATGGCGATGGAGAGAGGGATTAGATTTGTTGTCAGAAGTTTACAATCAAATTGAACCTCTTCGATTTGTTCTGTTGAACACGACTTACCGAGCACGGGGTTTTCTCCACTCCGCCTTTGATTTTGTAGGCTGCCGCGCTCACATCATTGAAGTTGATAATCTGCGGTGATTTCTCGTCACAAAAAGGGTCTTGTACATCCTCTGTCAGGTCCAGGTCTTCGTCGAGTTCCATGCCGTTTTCTTCGCACGCAGTGCCGTTCACCTTACTGCTGGTGTGGCCGTTTATTGCGTCGTTGTGAGCGGTGGTCATTGTGGTGCGCTTTCGTTAATCTAGACATAAAAAAAATGATTTCAGTTATTTTATGGACGTTTCACTCCATGACTCATAACATGTCCTTGAACAGCTCAATCTGAGGGAAAATGAGCACATTAAATTAAGCATAACGCGGAATTGACAAAACGTGTCTTCTCTTCTTAGTTTCATGCAAATAGTTCTTATGTTTTTCAATCAAAATATGTAGAATAACCATAATCATAATACCATCAGAAAAAGAGCATTAAGTAACATTTATTGTGAAATATACGGATATAACGTGGTGGCGAAATTTTAATCTTGGTTATAAATTTGCCAGACAATCGTGTTATTATTACACACGATAATAATATGTGTGTACAGAAACTTGTTGATAAAAAGGTAGAGAAAAAAATTTGCTTTGCTTTGTCAAAATCATGCTATCAAAATTTATTTAGATCTATTCTTTTCTGTTAATGTTAGCTCAAAACGCGGCACACACACTTCCACATGATCGATTCAATAATGGTTTGGTCCACCTGTTCGGAAAAGATTTTTTCATTCTAGATACTGCGGTAAGACTAAATCAAAGGGAGACAAAAGTATAGAATTGAATTGGAATTGTTTTCTAAACGTTGCATTTGGTAGTTTTTAATGGCAGTTAATTTAATGGTAACTTTCCATTTATTTCAAAGTACGGAAAACATATCTTGCTTTCCACTTTCTCTTAACTCACACACTAGCTTAAGTCTGAACTGCTCATAAATCTTTATTGAATGTTTTTCACGTTACTCTCGCAAAAGAAATCTTTGAATTCGATTGACTCCACCACTGTGTACCACTGTGTGATCAATCGTACTCAAGTTTTTCTTTTTTATGACCATAACTGTTTTGCGCACAGTACAACCCACGGATTAAGGTTTATCGCTTAATAAAGGAAAATCTGAAATGTTGTTTGCCTAAATGTCACCTTGCCATAATACTCGCTCACAAGTCCGTCAAACACCATAGGGTTGATAGACTTATTTTGCGATCGCATTACACCTGCGCTGATTTGATAACGTAAGAGATACACTATCAAATAACGCATGTTTGTAAGCATACCCAAAAATAATTTGCAATAAACGACGGTTTCCGACATCTCATCGTGAAAAAAAATTAATAGAATCAACAAAATATTGATACATTGCTTGTAAGCAAGCAAGTAAAGTCTAAAAAAAAGTGTATTCTAATTAGCGCAAATAATATAGTAAATAATAATACAATATTTGTTGAGCGCTGTGTGACTTTTTTTTTCTAAATGCTTAGCCTAATTATTATGAAATTAAAACACTTTTGAACACACACTTCGCAATGAAAGTATTCTTGTAAAGAAGAACAAGAGAGCCATAATAAGACAAAAATTGAAAATCATTCCCTAAATGTCCAAAGGTCAATTATTTTAAAATATGTATGAAATTTGAGTCCATTGATCTACTCACAACGCTTACTTTTGATGCTTTCAGATGAACTCACTCTACTAAATTGTGTTCTAAAAAAGTGCTAAAACTAAGCAAGCGTACTTTATAACAGTCACGCTTGGCATGAACACATGTCGTGTCTAGAAAGGGATGTCGGCTGCTCTCCATTGCAGAAATTTAATTGTTGACGATCATGCCTTTTTGGAACTGTCTATCATCCAAATGCACAGCTATCATAATTGGTTCTAAAACAATCCTTATTTGTTCATAATTGCAGATAATCATATAAATGTGTTTTGAAAATTTCGACCTCTTTGGTTAGTCTGCCATGATGAACCGATAAATAATCATTAAAGATATAAACAAATAAAACCACAAAATATTTTAACACGAATAGCAGCCTGAATGAAAATCGTTGAGTGGAAAGTGCCCACCTAATGAGTCTCACATTTTTATTAAGGACTGACAATGGTTTTGTGGTTAGTTTGAATATAGAGATTGGACGCATAGATTAGGTGTTTGGTAACTGGTGAAGCGCGAACATGATGCCAGGAGCTTGTTTTTCTGTGATAGCGAAGTTAACTTTCCTGTCCAGTAATCGTCCTGTCGAGAGATATACAAGGCAGCAAAGATCTCTGTGTCCCCTACAGCAGTACCGCGCCCGCGGCTGTTTGACGCGTCCGACTGTATCACAGATGATTTTGTGTCCTGCATTTGGAGAATTGGTTGTGAGGCATTTCAATTTCTCAAAGCTCGTTTGGTACTCCTGATTACGAGTTCCCATATTTTGGTTTTGGTTTTGTTTTGTTTAGTTTTCTTTTTTGTTCTTTTTTTCGGAGGTCTTTCAACGATTGAGCGAAAGCATTGAATTTTCGAACGAAACGTCTGTAATAATTCATCATAGCAAGTATCGAGAAGATCTGTGTCTTCGTGATTGAAATCTTCGTATTTTCAAACTTTACGGATTTCCTTGGGACAGGCTTGATGGAAGAATGTTACCAAGCGTTCTAAACAAGCCTCGGACAGTTGGACTGTAAAGATGCGTGGGTTTCCTGAACCTTCCTCGTGTGTTTGATGTACCTTCCAAGTGTCTCTGAAAATGATGAGGGTGTCCAAATATGACACAACGAATTCTATTTCAGCGATTGTACCTACCATTGCCTTCTGAAATGTGCATGCGGCTGCTTATAAGCGGAAAGGCATATAATTGAATGCCTCAAATCCTCTTGGCGTTTGGAAAGCCGATCAGGCTTGGAAATTTTCCAACTTTGATATCTTCCATGGTCTTTATAACATCATATTTTCATTTTTTTTCCAAAATCTCATCTTGGGTCGAGGCTAAGCGTCGAGGATGGTGGTACTGTTCAATCTTCTAAAAAAAACTATGCATAACCGGATTGTATTATATTTTTCATTACCACAGCGATTGGAAACATAGAGTAAACGTCAGCTTTTGATGATGATCGATGCAAGCATGTTGTTGACACATTTATCTGCAGCACCTAAGGCGTGTATTAGTAGCGAATATTGCCTGATCCTAAAAAGTTTATTGTCGATCTGTGTGATAATCGGATCTTTGCTCTTTGTGGGGAAGATCACTCAATGTGATAGGGAAATTCTCTAAAACATCTTGAACTTTAGTCTTTTGATTCGGTTTTAGTTTGTCATTAATTTTAACTTTAAACTAATATTCTTTTTGTTTTATCTGCAGAAACTCTCTGTTTGACCGTCTCAATATAGTTTTCCTCTGTAGCGAGTGGTACAGCTCCATGAGATAGAATGGCGTCATATGGCGGAATTCGTTCCGTTTTCAATTTTTTTTTTTACCTTTTTAGTAAATTGACATGATAAGTATTTAATGGAAACAATGAGTTTCTACGTATCAACATCTTTATTAACCGAAATAAACTCAAGCAATGGGATCAATTTAAATACTTGAGTACTTTAATATCAAGCAATGGACGCAATAACACTGAAATTGCATCAAGAATAGCGTAAGCAAAAAAGAGTTTCCAGAGAATGAAATCGGTACTAACAAATAAACGCAACTCCATTTATACAAGAAGATCTTTGGAGTGCAATAATGAATCTGGTGTATGTATGCGAGGCCTGGACAATTTCAAAATAGTTACAAAAGAAATTGGAGGCAACAGAAATGTGTTTCCTTCTGAGAATGCTAAAAATCTCATGGGCTGCAGGGAAATCAAATGAAACAGTGTTACGAGAAGCTGACACAACAAATCACACATAAATAGAAAAGGTAAACGTCAGGTAAGTCCTTTCTGGCCAAGTGATGAGAAGAGAGGAACTAGAACATCTTGTGACAACTGGGATGATCGAAAGAAAAGGAAGCAGGGGAAAGCAGCGTGAAAAGGTGTTGGATGGACTAACCAAGTGGCTCACAGTAGGACGAGTGACTGAAGCACTGAAAACGACGAGGGATAGAGATACGTGGAAGGTCATGATCGTCTACGCTAAAGGGCACGGCACATGATTGATTGATTGATTGATTTAAGTATTTAGGTCTTGCCGATCTGGTTCCTGTAATTCTTGTCGTGTGCGACTCTGCATATGATGCTGAGATCTTTTAAGACATTAACAGGTTGTTTTTACCCTCCTGTGGAAAAATATGAGAATTTTTTCACCTTTTAAATAATCTCTGTATCTCGTATCTGAGCTTCTTGTCTAACTGTATCTTCGCGTTTCTACCGTGTATAATCTCTTTATACAACTGGCGGGCGCAGTCGTGTAAGATCGTTAACTCTTCCATTAAAGTGTCCGTTCCTGCGTAGATACCAGCTATTGTGTCTACGGGTCCTCTAACCTGTCTTCGAAATTGAGAGTAGATGGCGGGTAACCTGTCGGTATACTAGGATCCTCTCGCAAAGCAAAATATACTGCAAGTAAGAGCTTGTCTCGCGTGAACATGGCCTGCGTATGTTGGTTTTCTAACATGGTTTTGAGAATGGCGTTGAATCTTTCCACCAATCCGTGATATTGTTCATGGTAAGGTGTGGATAATTTCACTTGAATGCCTACCGTTTCCATTATTTCGGTGATGTTGTTGGAAACTAATTGCTGACTGTTATCAGAGAAAATTTCTTTGGGTAGTCCTAATCTTGAAAAAAATGTTGGAAAGGGCGCTACTGACATCGGCAGTAGGTATTTCTTTCCGTAGCACTGCTGCTGTTCATCAGGTGATGAACCACCAATGCGGCACTCAGTATCCGTCATTGATAGTGCCCCCTCGATATCTATAGCGACCTTATTAAGTTATGTTTGTACGATATCAGCTTGTTACATTAGCGGTATAGGAAATTTGTGGCAATATTTCTCGAAAAACCAAGCAAGAGTTGATGTCGTTCATAATACTCAGCTATGTATATCTGCTGCAGTTAATTTTATTTTTCCGTAGCACCGATACCCATGTGTCCTGCAATGGATATGTCATGGCAGCCTCGCACAGTATAGTAATCTCACGCATAGACGTGGCATTATTAACTGAATGGTCCGCTTATAGATGACTTCATCTCTAATGTAGTAGAGTACAGCTCTTCTCCTGAGACTTTATCTCCAATAAGATTCAAGAGGCCAATTATTTTTCCTGTTTTATTCGAAAAAAATATGTTTGGCTAGTTTACTTAGCATGTTCAAAATGCTCTAGGATCACTTTTCTCTGATTCAGAATTTTATTCGCGTGTAACCTCTTCAGAACTTTTCCTAGCGTTACCCACTTGTGCACGTGTAGCGACTTTAGCAGTTTTGCGATCAGCAGTTTCGTCTGAGCTTGGATCTTACTTTAATAAATGGTTGACCTAACGCGTAAAACCATTGACTCCAGCAATCTTTCCACTGGTGACGATAGTACGAGAGTCGCGAAGTAACGCTTGAAGAATGCTGTGTCAAAGTGCGCATTGTGTTGTGGGAAGTTGACAATCTGAACCTCGTGCATCATGCACGTTGCTGTATCGTCGGTAAAGTCCTGTACCTTAATTAGATTATGTTTGATGCGTATTCACTTGCATCAGTTTTCTATTAACACTACCGGGGAAAATCTGCAATAAAGAAATAAGCAAGCAAGCAAGTGTGTTCCGATATATCACCCCAAAATATATCAGAATTAATAATAGTTATACTAATACTATATTTACTTGTACAGGGCATTATGTCTTCATAATCTAGATGTGAAACATCGTATTTGTAACTTATATTACGGCAGCTATAAATACACCCCAAAATATATCAGAATTAATAATAGTTATACTAATACTATATTTACTTGTACAGGGCATTATGTCTTCATAATCTAGATGTGTAACATCGTATTTGTAAGTTATATTACGGCAGCTATAAATACACATTCCACAATGAAAATATCCATAGATTATCTAGTAGTAATTTCTTCCTTAAAGAAGACAGTCAAAATAATACATCAGTATCGATGAATTCCCTAAATATCTATCACTCAATTACCGTACTTTAAAAGACCTTCACAATATTTTTTTTTAAATTACCAATCAGTAAAGGACTTTCATATTGTCGCATACCTTCAGCTGAGTCCTTGGGGTTGCTCACTATGCCCACTTTTTATCCTTTATGATTAACTCACTCAGCAACATTTTTCTTTGCTCTAGTTCAGTCCTTTATCTAAACAAACTCTGCTATACTCAACAAGTTTTCTGCATGTCCAACTGTAAAATGAGCTCAAGCATAAGTGTGTGGCAGTTACGCATAGCTTGAAGACATTGCCGACGTCGAATCCGGTACATGACAGCATTAATTCGTAATGTGCACGGTATTGAAGAGATACTTTGTCTTACTGTTTTTATACAAATCCCTCCATTACTGGCCTCTGATGCCAAGTTGTGTTTCGGCAGGCAACGGTAATAGCATAAGCAGGGGTCGTAGACGGGAGCAAAAGTAAGGCGAAAGAATGCTTCATCCTGATACCACAGCGTAGGAGAAAACTGTCCTTTTCTCAGCTAGTACAGCACAGCGTAGGAGAAAACTGTCCTTTTCTCAGCTAGTATAGCACAGCGTAGGAGAAAACTGTCCTTTTCTCAGCTAGTACAGCACAGCGTAGGAGAAAACTGTCCTTTTCTCAGCTAGTACAGCACAGCGTAGGAGAAAACTGTCCTTTTCTCAGCTAGTATAGCACAGTGTAGGAGAAAACTGTCCTTTTCTCAGCTAGTATAGCACAGTGTAGGAGAAAACTGTCCTTTTCTCAGCTAGTATAGCACAGCGTAGGAGAAAACTGTCCTTTTCTCAGCTAGTACAGCACAGCGTAGGAGAAAACTGTCCTTTTCTCAGCTAGTATAGCACAGTGTAGGAGAAAACTGTCCTTTTCTCAGCTAGTATAGCACAGCGTAGGAGAAAACTGTCCTTTTCTCAGCTAGTATAGCATAGCGTAGGAGAAAACTGCCTTTTCTCAGCTAGTATAGCACAGCGTAGGAAAAAACTGTCCTTTTCTCAGCTAGTATAGCATAGCGTAGGAGAAAACTGCCTTTTCTCAGCTAGTATAGCATAGCGTAGGAGAAAACTGCCTTTTCTCAGCTAGTATAGCACAGCGTAGGAGAAAACTGCCTTTTCTCAGCTAGGATAGCATAGCGTAGGAGAAAACTGCCTTTTCTCAGCTAGCGGTTCACTGCAGATCATGCAACGAATTGTATCTTCCTAATGACTTCAGGCTGCTCTGTCGTCAGTAATGTTCATATCTCAATAAGATGAAAAAAATCCTTTCAAAGTGATATTACAAAATAAAAAGTCAAAACTATAACACTCACCTGGGTTCTGTTCTTGCGATCTATTTTTAATTTGCAGTCAACTATGTAAGTACGCCTTTCGTAAACTATTTGTGAGCCTTGCTCCCCCTTCTTCTATCCCACTTTGGCTTCCCAATCCTAGTCTTCCTCTGCCTCGTTCAGAGAATCAATCGCTTCGTCCGCTTCTCTTCTCCGGTTTGTCGTTCAATCCTTACGTCTGTTGTTTCTTTTATATTTATATATTTTCCTTCTCTTATTTCTCTCCCTAGCGATAAAATAAAGAGGGCTTGAAAACTAATAAAAGGATTTTAAACGTATTGGAAAAAATTTTGACGTAAAAGGCAGAAGGAAAAAAAATCTAAGTGAAAGGTATATTTTAAGACCTCAGACAATAGATCAACAAACACACTGGTGCATTAGCATGAGCTGCATAGAAATATAGGTTGAGTAACAGATCGACAATCATAAATATAGTCACATTACCAAATATTTAGATAGTTAGAGTATTTTCTATCTTCGAATGTTCAATATATAAATTATTGTAGGTAATATTTTGTCTACCATGTGGGGGTGGGAGTGGTGGCAAAGCGTTTTAATAGGCCACAGGATAGTAAAAATTAATGAGATATGTCACAAGCTGAAAACTGTTCTACAAACGGGACCCTGGTGTCAATTTGCCGAGGCTAGGGTGCGTGTGGGTATTTAAAGAGGTTTATAAATGGCCTTGATATATCTCCTTTCACTTACATAATCCAGATATATGCCTCCACCCACAAGTTAATTTTAATTTGTGCCCCCACCTGTTTTTTACCTAAAATCTAGATATGTCGATAATTCTAATTCTAATCACAAAATTTAGATATAGAACTTAATTGCTTTTGGAAAAAGGAAATCTACTCAATAAATTTAGATCCATATTCTTTCCCAATCTGTTTGTTTTTTCGTTGTTTTTTTTAAGATTTTTTTAAACGCTTAATTAATTAGAAAACTCGGAATTTTCGCATATAGTGCATAAAAGTGCACTGCCTAGCGGGAATTCTTAGCCACGAAGTTATTTAAAACTAGATCTCACCTTAGGTCGATAGGTAGAGACTTCCGTTGTCAATGACAAAATGGCGCGCGAAATTGGTGATCGTAAGTTAGCTCATGTTGACGAAAAAAAGCATTTTGGGGAAATCAAGGAAAGCAGTTTGCGTTGAATTTTTATGTTTTAGAACCTAGCCACATGAATGCTGTAGACGCCTAGAAAGTTTAGAAGAGATAATTATATATATATATATATATATATATATATATATATATATATATATAATTATCTGCGTCTGCGTCTGCGTCTTGATATATGAAATCTATATCAGTTCTATGTATATATATATATGCGTCTTGATATATGAAATCTATACCAGTTCTATGTATATATATATATATATATGTATATACATAGAACTGATATAGATTTCATATATCATTTATGTATATATATATATATATATATATATATATATACATAGAACTGATATAGATTTCATATATCAAGACGCAGATGTTTTGAAAACTCCAAAGCAAATTGCGAGATTCGGTCAACGCAATCTTATTATTTTAATGAGATTCATGCGTAGAGGTGTCCATTACAACTGTGAAATATTACACTCTGGTTTTCATAGCCGCAAAAAAATGAAGTTTTAATCGACATTAAAGCAAAGTGATGATAAGGCACTTACTTGGTACGTATGGTATGCGACTGAAAAATGCAAAATATTTTTTTGGAATATTGGACAAAATATTTTGCTGTTGTTGCAATAAATAGAAGTTGTTAATTTCAACTGATTTTTCTTTTATCTTTGGTCATGAAAAAACAACTTCAAAAACAGTTTGTAAGATTGTTTCAGTAGACTTATTGAAAGTATCGGAGATGTGGATATTAATCAATACTTTCATCGGCGGCACGATGGGCTATCATTTCTTCATTCCCTTCGTTTCTCAAAAAGTCTGATTCGGAAAATGAAAGATATTAAAAGAATCGTAGTATAATGCAAGTCTCATAATTGTATTTAGCTAACGTGAAATACAGTGGTCGTGGGTATTGCATCCACGCATTAAATAAGAATTGGCGATAAAATTGCCCTTCTTTTCGAACCCGTCTTAGCTCATAAATATTTTGGAAAATCGCTTATAAAGATGTAACTTAAAGTGTATGTCTTTTCAGGTGTAACTGCTCACTTGATATTAATCCCGGTAGGCCTATTGAGCATGCGATGGTTGTCAGCTGAACTGTCGTAAAAATTAACCGAAAGGGGACAGCATTTTACAGGAAGAGAAAGAATATCAGGACATGACTATGACAAGTGTCTAATCCATGATAATGATATTATAACAGGTCTGTGACTTCTTAAAGACAGGCGAGGCAGAATAGTTGCATTCGATGCTGCAAAATTTAGGTCTAAATACCCAAAAGCATAATGCTTTATAAAAAAGATGGAACTAAAAGTAGAACCTTAAAAAGAAACAGCATTGAAACAATAAATTCTCGTGTTCTGTATATCAAATCAGCAAAAAAGAAAAACATTATTTCCGATCTTATGACAACAATTTTGCAATCGTAATTTAGTTAGAAAAAAATCAAAGCGGATTTCACAAAATATCTGGCGTTTTTTAAGCTCGTATGTAAAGCTCACCAACACAGCCTCCTAGTCCAACTCCTCGGCATGTTTGGAGACATAAGATTGCTTCAAGCATTCTCAACGGCTCAAAAAATCATTGTGCATGTCACGTTAACCTGAATGTGTTGAGCAGTAGCTGGTGTGACTCGCGCGTGTGTGTTGCGTGAACGATAGAGTGTATCACGTTGAGTTGGTTTGCTGGGAGAATACATCCCCACTGCCAATTGATCGCTCTTCATTACCATTAATGGCTCTATTTCCTGGAATTTGAATCTACCTACCTGCCTAGCCATCTCTCTCTCTTTTCTCTCTCTATTTCTCTCTCTCTCTCTCTCTCTCTCTCTCTCTCTCTCTCTCTCTCTCTCTCTCTCTCTCTCTCTCTCTCTCTCTCTCTCTCTTTTATGTTTACAATCTACCTCTCTCCCGTCCTCTTTTTATCTACGTCTTATAATCTCTTTCATTTACCTACCCTGTCATCTTACTTTGTAAACAAGATGCCTTGATTTAAGCAGCTTAAGAAAATTGAGCGCCCCTTTTTCATTGCAGACAGAAGTTTGACTCTCTGAGCAAACAGTTAGGAACCAAACATTCTCAATTTCGCCTGCCTTTCTCTCTTCTCTGTTTACATCCGCATAAAGTTTTATGTCTCAAATCCGCAATGCACGATCAGTCCACATAATTTTTGTTTTTAAAAATGTAAGTTTAAATACATTTAGCATAAATTTCAAATTTTCAGCAAAAAGAAAAAAGAGCGGGTTGGGCTATTTAAAAAACAACATCAATCTTTTAGATAGAAGCCGCAGCAAAGACATCGTGATATATTTTTTTTTTAATTGTTAGACTGTTGGATGGTTTGGTTTGAACAAAGAAAGGCAACGGGCAGTTATTTCTGCTTGAAGTGTCAAACATAACAGACAGGTGATATGAAGTATTAGTTCACTCCTAACAGGGACACATCGGTCTAGCAACCAGGCAGAGATCAGACGATCGACAGTATACAGCTGCACATCTGTTTACGATGCATCTACCCTGCCGCCAAAGGTCCTTATCAAGTTAAAGCAACTACTATTTTCGTGGAGTCAAATTTCGCATTCATCTGAAACTCGACAAGGTCGAGGAAATCGATGCGAACTAGATGTTTCACGTGATACATTTCTACAGTGCTTCAATCTAAAAAAAAATAGCGGCAGAAAAAGGAAACAACTCAGTAGGACACTTACACATTTTCTGCTCTCAATGTATGGATATGACATACGACTACAAAAAATACAACTTGAGTCACGTCCTTAACTGGGTTCTTGAACGTATCCGCAAGTTTGACCGAAAGGCCATAGGTAGAGAAACTATCTTTTTTTAATTTTATCTTTATTTCAATCTCATATTTTTAAATGTTCAATATAGTTAAAAGAAATAGCTTTTTTATGATTAAATAACTTTAAAGTAAAAGCGTTTCATCAAATGGTAGTTCCACTTTGGGTCTATGAAGTAGAGAACAATTACCATTGCGGCACTTGAATGTTTACTATTTTCCGAGGAAGCTTTTTCATCTCAGTTGCTCCTCCCTATAATGCCTGAATATTCTGGATACAAGATTGTGCATATTACGAGACTCACTAAGTAGCGCAACCTCCACAAATACCAATCAACACACACAATAATATGAGCAAATCATAAGTCGCACGACGGATAAAACAAGTGGTGAGCATAACAAGTCCTCGCCCTAATGTCTTTTACATTCAACACTGTCAGGTTGTGAACAGTTTCCTAGCAGGGCTTTTTTTTAATTATTTCTTCGTATGTTTCGCAAAAAAGATATCATTTCAAGTCAAAAGTGAAAAATAAATTAGTTACATATATGAACATTTTTTTATCAAAAGTCAAAAATAATTCAGTTACATATATAAACATTTTTGAAAACGAAGCTACTTTCAAGATATCATGACCTGCACTTGAAATGGACTTATTAATCTTGTCCAAGGTACTAAAAAAATGTTATTGCCCTGTGAAGTAAACAGATCACCTTTAGTGCGAACTGGACGTGGATAAAATCACCAGTGGAACTTCTCTCCTCCTTCAATGAAGATATCCTCACCAGAAGACACTTAAAACAAAATAGAAAACAGTAAATCCAAACAGCAAGGTCGACTAAACTCAATAATCCGTGGTGGAAAGCTTAACCTTAATCTGATGCGATAACTACAATGATGTGGAGCACAACAAATGCTGAGCTTTTTAGTGCGCAATGCTGGCCGATCTGAACCGTAACTTGATCTGGATCCAAGAATGTAACGCAAGTAGAGAAACTGTTTGGCTCTGTACACTGAATCAGATTATGGCGTATTACTAAAAAAAAATAATGTTTAGCTGAATTGGCGATCTTGCTGTAATATATATTTCTGGGCTGCGGTGACCATGTAGGCCGTGATTAATTTTGCGGAAAGGGCATCAACCGGGTCAATAATTTGGAGGTGTGTCACAGCGATCCAATGGGAGTTGGATTATTTTTCGCTGTGCTAATGATGTGGGCGGTGTCGACTACTTTGATTTATCAGATTCTAAAAAGTTCTCGAATGACCTTGCAGTGGACGGGTTAAATAAAAGAATAAAAAAAAACGATTTCAACGAAGGCAGGGGAAGGTAACAAACCAAATCACCCATGCCTTTCTAACCCAAAGTAACATGAAAGGAAAAGTAATTTACCACAATGCATTTCAGTTTGTATTTTTTTTCCTTCGCATTTCTGGGACATAGTTCGGCATCGAACAAAGGCTTAAAAAAAAAGATCCTTGACTTCAAAATATTACATTTTTTACATTCTTTGTGTTCTACTCTGCTAGAGCTGGAGATCGGCATGGTGTCTAGATTAAAGTCCATGCAAGCAGTCTTTTCAGGAAGCTTCAAATGCGAAGCGTCTCCAATCAACCAAGAGTTTGGAATAATGTAAAACAAGATAGAAGATTGCTTCATTTTTTTCCCCATTGTATTTTTTTTTCTTTTTGCGGTGGTAAATTGTAAGCAAGCCACGCAAACTTTTTACAGGTAATTTTCGCAATTCAGGCAATATGTTAGGATTATTGTTTTTGTGGTTTTTAGTAAAAAAAAAAAAAAAGAAAAGAAAAAAAACCAGAACTATCGATCATCGATGTAATATTCTCCTTCATGAACAAAGCTCCTCGCTGGTAGAAATTGAAAACAGGTAAATATGTATAGTTATGACAAATTCCAGGATGAAAAACAATCGTCAATTTTTCATCTTCACTCATATGAATTTGTCCCTGTGATGAGCATCACAAGTTAAAAAAAAAGTTTTGTTTCACTGTGTCGAAGGAATTTAATCAAAATGGAATTTTGTAACCTGTAGGCTGTTGCAAGCTGATTTTATAATGCCACGCATCTTGTTATGATTTTTTTTTTCTTTGAAAATAAGAAGAAACGTTTCCAAGTAATAATAGCCCTGAGCTTGTATTACTATGGGGTTGGCTTCAACATCTGAGGGCATAGGCTAGAAAAAAAAATCAAGGTTTATTTCTCCGGACCACTATGCAAGAGGTTGGTAAGAGAATTGGTCAAAATGCTTCTTTAACAACTCAAGCTTTATCTCATTACGCAAAGTCAAGTTCAGACAATTTGTTTGAGTTTTGGAAATGAGGTACTTGAAGTTAATAGTCACTGATCAACGAAATTTATTTATACCGTGATACAACAACGTGCGCTGAGAGGTTCTAACTATAGGTATTTGCGATTAATGTTTGCGGATCATAATTCTTTTTGCTACCATTTCAATCTCTTTTCTCGTTTGAGCGTGAAAATGTTCCTTCATTGATTGTTTGCTATTCTATTAATTGCGTCGAATTGCCGTGTTTAGTTTTACATTATATTAAAGTTGTAAGTTTTACATATATGAATGCCAAAAAAAAAGAGTTTGTTGATTTTATTCCTTCCATTTCATTTTCTTTCTAATTCTCTCTCTCTCTCTCTCTCTCTCTCTCTCTCTCTCTCTCTCTCTCTCTCTCTCTCTCTCTCTCTCTCTCTCTCTCTCTCTCTCTATCTATCTATCTATCTATCTATCTATCTATCTATCTATCTATCCATGTATCTATTTATCTATCTATCTATCTATTTCACACACACTGACAAACAGACGGTGAGTTAGAGCGTCCGCCCTGATATCTGCAAGAATTTTTTTCCTGGGTTCGTGTCCGACACCATCGTAAGCTTGGTTAGGGACTTCATCGTTTCACTTTCTCCATCCACGATGTTAGATGTAGACAAAGGTCTAAAGTCAACGTGTTGTAGACGGGCTATATCAAATAACAAACAAAAAAATATCTATCTCCTCTTGTATTTCTTGTTTTCAATAAATTACTGAATAGTTATGTGTTTTCTAAATCCTCGATCCTCTTGATGACTGTGGTACCTTGCTTTTACTTTCTGATCTAGCTTTTTTATCCGTCTCTTGTAATTTTCATCTCTCTCTCTCTCTCTCTCTCTCTCTCTCACTCTCTCTCTCTCTCTCTCTCTCTCTCTATCTCTCTCTCTCTCTCTCTCTCTCTCTCTCTCTCTCTCTCTCTCTCTCTCTCTCTCTCTCTCTCTCTCTCTCTCTCTCTCTCTCTCTCTCTCTCTCTCTCTCTCTCTCTCTCTCTCTCTCTCTCTCTCTCCTTCCCTCTCTCTCTCAAGTAAAAAATTTTTGTTGTTCTTTTATCTCACTGTAAGTTGGAAGTGAATCATCAATTGGATTCTGTCCTAGGTGATCTGGTGTATCGACTTCTTTCATATCTTTCTATTTAGATTTATCTTTTTTCTTTGTTGACCGATTTTTTTCCTTAGTTTGAAAGTGGGCGTGGTAGTGATAAATGTCTTGACCTGGTTCCCATATACAGAGCAATGGTGTTTTGTGCATGCACTTTTAACTGATGTTTTTTTTCTTGTTGCCTACAATTCTTATCAGGTGTCAATAATGATCCATTTTCTTCATTTTTTTTTCTTTTCGTTTGCATTTTTTTTTATTTGTTCTGTTGATGGAATTAATTTTTTAGAAAAAAACCCGTCTCTCTTGTGAATAAAAGTAGCTTTTGCTCAAAAGTAAAATGAATTGCACATCATCAACATTACACTTTCTTCTATACTAGGACATAACAGTATCGTTTTTCTTTTCCCTGGAAAGTAATAATAACAAATATTTCGATACTAACAGAAATGCATTGACCGATATCCTTTCAAGGTGAAGGTTAAAAAATACCTCCAAGTTGTATTATGTTATGGTTTAGCGCGTGTCGCACTTCTCAACTTCTCATTTCTCTTTCTCGTGTGACTAGAAGCATAGCTTTGTCATAGACCTGTTTTTGTTCATGAGATAAAGTTTGTATCTGTTGACTTGAGAAGGGAAAGTATTGGGTGTATGTGAGTGTGAGGGGAAAGGGGGCGGAACGGATTGAACTGCATAAAGTAGTAGTAGTAGTAGTAGTAGTAGTAGTAGTAGTAGTAGTAGTAGTAGTAGTAGTAGTAGTAGTAGTAGTAGTAGTAGTAGTAGTAGTAGTAGTAGTAGTAGTAGTAGTGTTAGTAGTAGTAGTGTTAGTAGTAGTAGTAGCAGTAACAGTAGCAGTAGCAGTAGCAGTAGTATTTTTATTATTGAATGAGCTATACTTTAAAACGGCTGCGGTACTCATTTTTCTGTGTTGTCAAAGAGGCAGTTCTGAAACTGCAACAGAAGATAATGATTGTTTTGACGCTCTCACTCCCGCTTTCCCGTCTCTCAGCCAACAAAACAAAACAACAAAACCCTCTTCCTCTTTCCATGGTCTATATTGCCTCACCTTGACTTCGTTAAACATTAACTCAATAACATCAAGAGAAATGTCCCTCAGCTGGACAACTCTGTCGGTCTATACCGCGGTCCCATCCCTCGACTCAACACCCTTGGGAACATGCTAGTGCACAGCATCTGAAAATCAATTATTGATTTTTTAATTTGGTTTTTCGCAAAAGAACTTTTATGTGCTACATACATAGTTAAAGTACAGAATGAAAGAGAGGGAATATCGTAATGTGAACTATCAGACTGAAAAAAATTGCTGACAGTTTTGACACCAGTACATTTTTAGGCTTTATAGGGAGAACTGTCATAATGTCAACCTCTCCTCAACTGTTAGTTGATAGTTATAATTATCTAGAGTCGGTTGTCCCTTATCAACAAAATGTCTCAAGTGAAGTGAAGATTCCTTGACTTAAATTTGCTCTGAAAGGGTGTCAGATGTTGTAAGTTAAAGTCACTACTTGACTTAACATTTTAAGGCGGTTAAGAATTTATAAAAAAAAAAATGTGCCAATTTTGTTTTGGGATTTTTTCTCTCTAATACCGGATCTTAATCAGCCAACAACAATGTTCCTTTACATGACTGTGGACATAGAGCTATAGAATGCAAGAGAAAACTTGAATCAAAGCTGGTTGCTAAGTTAAGAGCTTTGAGCAGCGTCTTTCTATTATGATCCCATAGAGAGTAAAACGGGATAGATATCGAACTAATTTCAAAATCCTAACTCGTTTCCTCAAGGATCACTAAGTGGTCTATACAAAACTAATACAGCTCAAGTACAGATAAGATTAGCTGAAGGAGTCTGTAACACACAGAGATATGTAAAGGATTTATTTTAAACTGTTTGAATCTCATAAATTGAGAAAAGAATACAACTGTATTTGGAGCCACATTTTGTTTTTTAAACAAAAACAACTAGATCTATATCACTCTGTCGATTTTTTTTCTTTTCAGGACAAATCATGCCAGGAACTCTTTTAGCTGAACAGGCCAAAAAGTAGAAAGTTTATGCCTTGATCGAACTAAGATTCTCAAAAAATGAAAGTTAGATGTAGCTATGAAATAATGAAAAAAACTGTTACTATTAATATTGTTAATCATGGTACATCAACACCTGTGTTCTAAAGTAATCGGGAGAGAAAAAAGTGAAAGACGATGAAATATGAAATGTCATGTTTATTTGATATCTGATATCAAACAGACCGAAATTCCGAGTTTATTGGAGCCAATAGGCTAGTGATGTGGGATCTAAAATTACCTCTTAAAGTCACCTCATGTGCACCGCTAGATCTAGAGTCGCTATAAGAATGTGTGAGTCAAATTCTAAACTATTTTGGTCGACAGTGTTCTTATTAGATGATAATCTTATCCAGATTACTGCCGGATTCACATGCAAAGCTTCTCTAAATGTTGCAGCATTTGCATTCAGATCGATCAAGCTTTTCCAAACATTCTCGTTTAAATAAGTCCAAAATTCTAAACTCACAGGTATTGACTAGAATCTATTTCTAGCCAAAATTAAAATCTTGAATGCGCTCAATAATCATAGTACTACGTTATCTCTTTCCTCAATAAATTATGTTTTCCCAAAGCAAAATCTAATATGAGGAAGAATTTATATTAAGTTTGTTTAATTTGTGCATGATGATCTTAGGCTTATGTCTATGGGCAGTCTTCTCCATTTAGACATCATGGATGATTGTTGAACACCTTCAATATTGCCGGTGATTCAATAGCCTAATGAATTTTTATCTGCTTCAATAGAAAGAGAAAGAGGGAGGGATATAGAGAGAAAGAGGGAGAGAGAGAAATGTGAAGAGTAGCTAATATTAGTATTCTTCATTGGTCCAGGCCCAGGAGAAGAGCATATAAAGTTGAAATATCTAAGTAGATTTTTACAAGACATATCAACCACATTTTTACTAGAAAGAGATTTGGAGTTGTTCTAAGAATTAAACATGATTGGCACGTAAAAAATGCCATCGACATGAATCAGATTCAGTTTATAAACCCATATAAAATTATAGAAATCAGCCCAAATTCAACGAACAGCTGATCTGCGCAGTTTCGAGTAACGCTAGTGTTATACAAGCATCATAATACTGTGAAGCACAGGTGCGATCTCACAAATTCATCAGATAAATGCGGCTAAGATTCCTGGGGTACAGAGTGAACACAACTTTCACAGCATTTGCCTTTTTCTATGCCTTTATTTCCAGACTGATCGACGTAGGTCCTCCGCCTCAAGAAGAACGCCGCGATACTATGAAATCATTATCTTTTAAAGACTTTTTTTAACTATACCCTTATGTCTGAAATCAACGGCGCCCTTGTTTAACCGTTTGCTCTCTCCCGCCGTATAGCCTCCCTCAGTTTGTTCAATATTTTTGCTACATTTATAATCTGATCAGGCTGAAAAGAATCAAAGTTTGCAGCAAAATGCAATTGTCTCGCTGAAGAATTTTTTTCCCTTCATGGTTAAATGGGCTTTTCCAAATATCTCTTCTATCTTGTTTTTGGGATTATATTCATGATAACCATGAGATCAACAAAAATCATCCATGGTGGTCCTGGAGCCCAAGGTCCACACTAGATCCCATTGGCCAAAAAAACACCTGGGCATCATAGAGCGACATCGGTTTTTAATATGGCCATACCATCTACCCATTCTGCATATATAATAAAAGAACTTTTCTTTTACGAATTGATGTTAAATTTACCATATATACCTCGTAGTCATATTATGACCCATCATGTTTTCCTTTATTTGGATCTCGATCCGATAGCTCTCATGAAAACATTTCGACGACGATAATATTTGATTTCCGAGCTAGAGAATTTGAAAAATAACCTGACGTCAAATTTTTGGGAGAGGATATTTTCGATGTCCTGTCGCTCTTGAGAAATGTACTGATCGGTAACGTATGAATATAAAATAGAGAAATATATAAAAAGAAATCTGTTTTTAAAGAATATGCAAGTTTCATCAAATGCGCTTTCAAATTTTAGGTGTTACGGTGGTATTTACCTGACCATAAGGGGCAGCCCGAGTTTAAAAGTATATTCAGATTTGATGGATTGTTTTCTGACGACGACAGCGTAGTTACAATAACTACAGGTCGTAAAGCGAGGAAATTTAGCAACACTCCTAATAATCAACAGTGCAGAGATTTGAAGCTGAACTGGAGGGCAGATGCTGCATATACATACAAGATATGAACTTATGACCGATAGCATCGTAATAATTTGGAACTCCGTAATTATATTTACAGACCGTCAACAGTGCAGTTTTAAGGGAGCCTTAGAATCAACCTACAGAAGCAAAAATATGAATGCTTATCTATATCAAGTCATTCATAATGTTAGACAGGAAAGATGCATATCACAGGTCAATGAGAAACGTTTTTCCTTAATTTGTGAGGCATATAGTACATAATTTGGGAGTGTGTTCACACTTTAGAAAGTTTTGGTATGGCTCGGGACAAAGAATTATGTATAATTTTTATTTTTGTAAAAATGCAAGACTCCATTTCAACGCTGATTCTAATACACCAATTGAAATAAAAACAAACATATACAATCAGCAAAGAAAAAGCTTCAATAGAATAGAAAATGATATTCACAAAGAACTCTTTTATTTAATCCAGACATTAGAAAATCCTCAGAGGGACATCTACGTAGACGACTTAAACTCGCTATAGGTTATCATCAGCAAAGATGTAAATGAAATCTGAATGCTTGAAGATGTAATCGTCATTTCCAAGATCAGCCAAACTATATCGGGAATCATTCAAAACGAAGATGACAAACACTGAAAATATAACAAAAAAAAGTATTGTCACTCTTCAGATATAGTGAAGGTATTTGCCCCTCACCATACGTCAAATAAAAACTATTCTGAACATGAGAAGATACAGTGAGCCAAACCTAAACTACACGGGGCTTGCGTCGATTTATAATTATGATCCTGTTGAAATGCAACACCTGAGCCATCACAAGATAAAAGGAAAGTGAGCATTTTACATTCCATCGTTATGCTCAATAATTTGAAACAGTTCTGAAGAATGAACTATCTATTTTGAAAATATCGTAACTAAACTAACTCAAAACTCGAAATTTTCCCATACAAAGAGGTGGATATCAAGGGCAATCTGTGTCATTCTAATCTGGTTTTGCTGTAAGTCCTACAGGTTAATCTATTTACAACCTTTACTCAAACAAACATCGTTTCTTTAAACAGTAGTGGTTAAATATCAGATAATATTCTTAGTAAAGAAAATGAGTTCATATCTTTCTTTTTTTTTCACATAATAATTTTGGCTGCGCAGATTTTTTTTCCTTTACCGTAGCCCTTGCATGATGATAATTTATTAACTTCTGTTTTGAATTGGAAAAAGTAATGGATATGATACTCAGCATCGAACGATTTCCAAGTTTGTCCCCATGAGAGGAGACAGCGCGCTTAGCATTTTGGTTTCTACTCGAGGCATGCTCAAGAAAGTGTGGGCGGTTTTTCTGGGTAATAAAAAAGTTTACCGTGGTACCTTTTTTTTTAATTTTTTTTTTAATATTTCAACTTCTATTTTTCGACTTTTTAGAGCTCTGTTCTTTGGTTTAAGAAGAGACACCCCCGTGTCTTTTCTTTATTTTACTTTTTATTTGTTATTGTTGTTGTTGTTTTGTTGTTGTTGTTGTTGTTGTTGTTGTTGCTGTTGTTGTTTTCCTCGACATGTGCACGCCAAGTCTTCTTTTCTGTAATCATGGAAGAATACTATCCAGGTATGGAATCTTCAACTGACGAAGACGACAAGCAAGTTGAAAATCACAACTCGACACTCGCCCAACCTAAAGATGATCCTAGATGACTGGAACGCCTGAGACGTGCTAAAACTCTGTGTCCTTTATATCTTTGTGTTATACCACCGGAGGGATCGGTGAGTTGTTAAAACTCTGTGTCCTTTATATCTTTGTGTTATACCACCGGAGGGATCGGTGAGTTGTTAAAACTCTGTGTCCTTTATATCTTTGTGTTATACCACCGTAGGGATCGGTGAGTTGTTAAAACTCTGTGTCCTATATATCTTTGTGTTATACCACCGGAGGGATCGGTGAGTTGTTAAAACTCTGTGTCCTTTATATCTTTGTGTTATACCACCGGAGGGATCGGTGAGTTGTTAAAACTCTGTGTCCTTTATATCTTTGTGTTATACCACCGGAGGGATCGGTGAGTTGTTAAAACTCTGTGTCCTTTATATCTTTGTGTTATACCACCGTAGGGATCGGTGAGTTGTTAAAACTCTGTGTCCTATATATCTTTGTGTTATACCACCGGAGGGATCGGTGAGTTGCTAAAACTCTGTGTCCTTTATATCTTTGTGTTATACCACCGTAGGGATCGGTGAGTTGCTAAAACTCTGTGTCCTTTATATCTTTGTGTTATACCACCGTAGGGATCGGTGAGTTGCTAAAACTCTGTGTCCTTTATATCTTTGTGTTATACCACCGTAGGGATCGGTGAGTTGTTAAAACTCTGTCCTTTATATCTTTGTGTTATACCACCGGATCGGTGAGTTGTTAAAATGTGTCGTGAGTTGTTAAAATATATCTTTGTGTTATCCATTTGTGTTATACCACCGTAGGGATCGGTGAGTGTTATATGCGGTGAGTTGTTAAAACTCTGTGTCCTTTATATCTTTGTGTTATACCACCGGAGGGATCGGTGAGTTGCTAAAACTCTGTGTCCTTTATATCTTTGTGTTATACCACCGGAGGGATCGGTGAGTTGCTAAAACTCTGTGTCCTTTATATCTTTGTGTTATACCACCGGAGGGATCGGTGAGTTGTTAAAACTCTGTGTCCTTTATATCTTTGTGTTATACCACCGGAGGGATCGGTGAGTTGCTAAAACTCTGTGTCCTTTATATCTTTGTGTTATACCACCGTAGGGATCGGTGAGTTGTTAAAACTCTGTGTCCTTTATATCTTTGTGTTATACCACCGTAGGGATCGGTGAGTTGTTAAAACTCTGTGTCCTTTATATCTTTGTGTTATACCACCGTAGGGATCGGTGAGTTGTTAAAACTCTGTGTCCTTTATATCTTTGTGTTATACCACCGGAGGGATCGGTGAGTTGTTAAAACTCTGTGTCCTTTATATCTTTGTGTTATACCACCGGAGGGATCGGTGAGTTGTTAAAACTCTGTGTCCTTTATATCTTTGTGTTATACCACCGGAGGGATCGGTGAGTTGCCACCTAAAGGTTACCTTTGATGTTTGATGACCTTTGTGTTCTCGGTTTAAGTCGTTTGGGGTCTCATAATTTATTATTAGTGAAGGAGTTTCTGATACAGGAAGAAATAAAATGCCCAAATATGTTAGTGTTTGAATATGTCATAGAATGAAGAGTTCTTTACACGGGCTGTGAGTCTAGGAGACTTGGTAGGCAACAGAACGCGACCCTCGCCCTAAATTTATATTAGTCCTTTAATGTTTCAACTTTTGTAATATAAGATCTTTTGGTACTGAGATAACCAAAAATATAAAGCTAAAAAAGAAGCTCAATGAATGTAGGCAGGAATAGAGGAAGAAATTCCTAACAATAAGAATTTAATCCACCAACGACGTAGAGAATTAATTATTCATATTTATGTTTATTTTTTAAATGGTAGCAAATTTGAAAAAACTTATCCTATATAAATATGAAAGCTCATTAGAACAGTTGTTCGGGTCTGGCCTCTTTTGGAACTCGCCATTTTAATAAGGTCAGCTACGGTTATCAAAAATGTCTATATCGTATTGTTAAAGACGCTAGTCGAGTCGTCAAGCAAGAAGAAAAGCAGGCGAGCTTTTTATGAAATTACTCGCACCGCGTGCAAAGAAGAAATGTTTTACCGAGAAGTTCAGTTTTTGGTATTATCGGGGATTCCCTTTTCAAGGGTGACAATGCTAAAATCGGTTTTGGCTGCTTCCGCTTATCTTGTTTTCATTTAGTTCTCATTTGGATTGTGCCATTTTGGAAAGATCCAGTCGTTTCGAAAAAGCCACAGTATCTCAGAGTTTAAGAATCAAGATTATAGTTTGAGATTCAGAGTTACAGGAGGGAACCTAAGGATCTAGATTCTTATCTAGATTAGGTCTACTAGATCTATATCTAAAATTAGTCATTTAAAAAAATCTTTTGTTTCCTTGCCGTCGATCTTAGTTAAAGGTTAGGCCTAATTTGACAGGAGACCCAGATTTAGATTTTGAAATCTAGGCCTGTAGATAGTAGATAGATATCTAGATTCTACTTTCGTTTTATCTTAAATGCATCATGTATAGCTTTAACGGAGATTTTCGACAGAAACCGGTACAGTCTCTCAGGGGCGCCAGTAAAAATGTGAGTTTTAATCTAGATCTAGAGTTTCAATTTTTATATTACCTCGGATCTAGATCAAAGGTATATAGGCCCAAGGTCTAGGATTAGATATTTTTATGGCTGTTTTGAAGACTTGAGATTCAGTATTTCTTGCTACTATAGATTAGACCTAGCCTTAAATCATGCACAGCTTTAAGATTAGTTTCACAGTGGCTGCTCGTACAGGATTGCACACGAAGATACTTTGCTCTTCATACATGAGATCTTGTGATCACTCCCACATATCTCAGTGCGAGAGACTTGGCATCAGTTATTCGGTTCATGAGAAACAAAGTCAAAATGACTATCAAGTCAACAGTGCACTTTCAATGTGGTTATACATTTGATACTTTTAAAGAGTTTGGCCGTGGGAAAAAAAAGTAAAACTAGAAGAATTTGAAGATTATTCTTTTGTAATATTGTTGAAATGAAGTTATCGGACGATTGCAAGTACAAACTCGAGAGGACTCCTAGTAAAAAATTGGGACACTAAAAGCTCTCAAAATGTTAAGATTTCATACATGTTTGTTATTTCAATCAATTTACTAAAAATGATTTCTTTCAAAATGGTTGAAATTTAAGGATATAGTTTTGTGTATTAACTTAGATTTTATGTGAAAAATTATGTGACGAGTAAAAGGTCAACACAAAGCTTTTGAGTGTTTACTAAAATACTAGTAATTGCCAAAGCTTTATTTTGCATGGTTAAATAACGACATGAAAAAGAAGTTTTAGTCACTTCAAAAGCAAGTTTACTTCTTCAGTTCTTATTTATTGATTGCATCCGAAATAGACTCAGCATGACCCATCATAATAAAAATTGGTGTAAACACTTGGGGAAATGTCAAATATCTCATAAGTGTGTCTTTAGAAGGTCTACATCATCTGAAGAAATATGTGATGCAATCCGACAATTTGTCTAAGCAGCAGGAAATAACCAATTCATGAAAGTGTCATGTTTATGGTTTAAAAAATAAGGCTAACAAGGTTATTTAATATTTTCCTGAAATTTTAATATAAACAGGAAATCCTTGATCAGTAGTATAAATAGAAAGAGATAGAAAATGGCTGAATTGAAAATTTTCTGATGTACAAATGGATTTGTGTATGGCATTGGCCGTTACTACAAGACCATATGTCAAGAAAAGGTTTTATTCATACGTGAGATCCTGTGACCAGTTTGAGATACTTAGTGAGAAGTCAAGTCTAGCACAGTATGAAAAGAATCTTCTTTGTGTACGTTCCTGTACAAGCAGCCACAGCCAATATGAAATTGGGTTCAGAAAACAAAAAATTCATTTGTGACTTATGTTTACTGCTCGATAGGTCGAGATTTAAAGGTATGTAGATCTAGGCTTACAAAGTTAAGCTGGGTTTGTTCTTGTTTGATTTTATTTATTACTTCTTTTTTGTGAAAGGGGTTTAACGCAACTGGAATCCATTCATTTGTTATAAAGGGGGTTGGATTGTAATAATTTCCCTTATATTCTAGGCTTTGAGGAAAATCTAGATCCAGCTCTAGATTTAGCCTTCATTTTGTTCTCTTTTTTTAGATGGGTTTTTAAAAGAGTAGCCCATTAGGTTAAGAGTAAGAGTGGGTATTATAGTTATATACTGCTAAAACTTGTGTTGTACATCCTATGAACACTTTGGATGAAGCGTTACAATTGACTGAAGCTGAAAAAGACATTGTTGCGAAAACTTATTGAGTTAACTATCACTGCATGTAGTGAAATGGAATTTGGGTCGATGATAAAATTGATATAATATTAATAATGATAGCAACACTTCATTTCATCTCCAAAGGTCTTAAAAGAGATGTATGAATTTTAGAACTGATTTTCAAAGAAATCATGCTGTATAAGCTGGCTGTTCAGCACTACAGCTATAAATATGATGTCTCTACATGTGGTCATTTCATTAAATGTTGAAATGTTTTAGCAGGAACAAACTATACTGCCTAGATTCAGATTCTATCTTTATTCATTGTAAACTTAAAACTGAGAGCAATGCTAAAGAAATATGAAATCTAGGTGTAAAGTTTTCAAACAAGAAAAACTTTCAGAGGAATTGGTGAGAGTAAAAAAGAAAGGAAAAGCTGGTGAATTTCTTTTAAACTAATATGGGCATTAAAGGTCAGCAAAGCATAATTGCATAAATTTATCAAGTTTTACTCAGGATAGGTTGTAATTTTGTTTTTCTTTTTTTAACAATAAAAGTTCCCAATCATAGCAGCAATGCAATAAACCATCTGTATTAGCAAATTTCTTTAGGCCCAAAAATTTGTAAAAGTGTAAGCTTCCCAGAGATCACATCAGCATGATACAAATGAAGTTTATTGTAACAGATCCACTCTCTTCTTTTTAAGCTCTGATCACACTGATAGATGTATTATAATTATTTCCATCTTGAAACATTCAGCCCATGGAAATTAAAATAATTATGGGTGCTGCCTCATTAGATGATGTTAAGAACTTAATTATTGAAGTGAAATTTCTTGGGTCTAATATCCCATGCATCTGGATATCTCAATTCTCAAACTTCCTCACCTTCATATATATCCTGTCTCATAGCACTGGCTCTTTAAGTCTAGAGCTTATATTTAATTTATTTCAAGACATGCCCAACATATCTGTAATCCCTATTGCACTTGATTTCTTTTGTCCTAAGTTGAGTTGTAATTTGGATTCCATGGGTGATCAGTACTTGTAGTAAGATTTTTTTTTAAACAAGTCTTGCTGTGTAAACTAAAAATTCAGACCATGTCAACTTGACTAATAAATCCTAAATGAAGCATTTTATTTAGCATCATATAATTTATTTAAAAAAAAGGCAATTTGATAAAGCTTGAATTTATTGTAATGATAAGGTGTAGAACTTCATTTATTTATTTTAATAAGTGCCAGTGAAGGAAGAGATAAAATTGGATTTTCAGGAAAAGGGAATTTCATTTGGTGCTGTTTAAAAAAAAAATGCTAAACTTTATATTAGCTCCAACATTTTGAAGAAGATCAAGCTAAAAATGAGCATGTACTGTACATCAATTTTTGGTTGAAAACAAGATTATTTTTTTCTACTGTTGTTACGCTTTGAAATGGAATTTTGTAATGATGTTTGGCATGAGAGGAGAAAGAAATTAAGAACTGATTTTGCCTTTCTGGCTCTGCAAATCATCTTCTTGATTATTAATATTTTTGAAGCATTAAATAGATTCATAGCCCTAATTTAGCTGTAATGTAAAAAAAATGTAGCAATTTGTTTCATCTCATGTTTGATTTTAATATTTTTTTTCTTTCTTCTCAATAACCAATTATTCATATAGGAAAAGAAAGAATCATTGATACAAAGAGCTCAGGAAGAAAGACGGAAAAGGGAGGTAAGTCTATGATTAAAATGCTGCTCCTTTTCACAAGAATAGATATATACATATTATATTTCTCACTTTTGTTTTACCAGTGTCACGTACTGACAGTACACAGACTTATGTAACTTCTCCGTTACCTGCATTACTATTGCAAGGGAAACAGTTAGATTTTCATTCAACACTTTTTTGTATAGGGCAAATTTATTGCCAATTTTAGAGCTATGCAAAGAAATGTAAAAGTCTGGAGTTAGAAACAATACATTCTTTTAATCAAAATTTAAACATGTGTATTGCTCTGTTGTAAATATAACTTGAATTATTTTAGAGAAAATATAGATCATTCAAATAGCTCTTGATTCTCAAGACTCCAATTTTACCTTATTTTTTTTTTTAGTTTTAAGTGACTTTGTGCGTTGCGGTAAAAACAGTTGCCCGTGTTTTGGGTTGCAAAATGACCTAGAACTTTGTTTACACTTCTTTTCGATTGGTACTTGCTTATGATGGTGACCTGGATGGATTGTGAAATCATTTAGCTTTGACCCTTTCAACCCTCTCCTGTAGGACATACAATGCCCTTTACATTAATGATTGAGAGATTTGATCAAAAAAATGTGACCAAATAAAAATGTCTCCTTATGTGAACATAAAACCAATGGAAAGAGTATCCTCAGTTTTTGATAATGTTTCCAAAATTTTTAACAGACTCTCAATACTCTTCTTGAGCTTGCTTTTTAGAGGATGTAATCTAATGTCCACGCCAAAAGTGATGCCTTACTAAATACAAATACAATTGTGACTCAAATTGTGTTAAGTTGAGCCGTATTTGTTGTTAATTTAGACTACAGGCAGGGTCAAGCATAGCCCACAAATCTAACACTACTGAAAAGAGAATTTGCCATTAAAGTTTGAAACTTGGAATTTTCGCTTAGTTGTTTCTGGCCTTCATTCATTGTCTATTCATAAAACAAGCAGATGCCTTTCTGCTCATTATAAGTGGCGGCATACACTAATAATACCATTACCACCACTGTTTTCAAATGTGGACTTTTTTTAAGTGTTTGAATTGTTTTGGTTTTTTTCAATCTTCAATCTTTTTATTTAATTATCATTATCTCTCTTTTTTTTTTTTAAACTTTCATAAATTTAAGAGCAAATATTTCCCAGAAGCTCTTATTCTCTGTGACTCTTTCTTTATCATCTGTCTTAATACTTTTCCAGGTGCAACTTTTTTGTCTTTAGTATACATTAAATATTGCTATATTCTTTGACCATAATTTTCTGCATCTTTTTTTTTTCAGGAAGTGCGAACAAAAAATGCAAGTGCCACAAAGATACAGTCTTCATTTAGGGGATATTGTACCCGCAAAAATTTGGTACAAAATTTTTTTCAAACCTTTATTTTTGAATAATTTCCATTTTTCATGAGTTATACTTTTTTAAAGGCATGTTTTATCTTTTGTGATTTGGGTTACATATCTTGTATGAGTTTGTTAGATAAATCAGGTGTTTTTTGTTCTTTTTTTTTTGCATTATGTTAAGATTATGTTTTGTCTCAGGCCTATGCAAGTTGCTATGTAATTTAACAGATTTTTTCAAATACTTTTTCCCTTTTAGGCAGGTTACATGAGAGCTGATTTTGATAGCAAGATACAGACAAATCAACGTCAAGCTGCTTTAGATGCAGACAATCTGCAGTGGTGTATTTCTAAGTTACCCATTTTCTTCAAAAATTCTCAAGATGGTCAAAGGCTGGTATGTTATTAATTGAGATAAATAAAATAAATATAGTTCTTACACAATAGTCCTGCTGCATTAAAGCTTCTTCATTTGACATAAAAAGTTAAAATGTAAAAATCTCTCTTGATTGCAATTTACTGTTTGAGTATAATATTTTGTTCACCTAGGGTTTGACCTATAACATTAATTCATGTTTACATTATTTTATTGTACAGATTTTGCTGGGTCAGCTTTTAATCAAACATAAAGTGGCTTATTTGGACAGCTGTAAAGGGAAAGTGAAATTTCTACTATTCCAGCTCAAATCACTCCTCCAAATTGTTGTCAGGTTTGTGACATTTTCTGTCTTTGTTTTTTTTTTTTAAACAAAGGAGAAATTTATTTATTAAAAATTTATGTATAATGTCAATTGCATTTTTTGTATACTTCATTTGACTGATGGATATTTTTGTTGTGTTTTGTTCCTTGTGATGTTGTTTTTCAAAAAATATTTATTTCATGCCTTGATTTCATGTGTAACGGCCTTGGATCATAGGAGATAATATTTTAGCTTTATATGTTGTTGGTTTTTATCTTTGATTCATGATTCACATTTCCAGTCACTTGATTTGTCCTTCTTTATAGTTCATTGTAGTTCCTCAAACATTAGATGAGAGAAATTATACATGCATGTTTGTAAAATTCTGCCTATTAAAGTAATCTTCAGGATGCACTAGTAAAAACCTACAGCTGTGATATGCTTGAGCCCATGTTTTTGTGAAATTTGGAATGGCTCTGGAATATTACTTTTGCTTTTCTATTAATCATAAGTCGTAGAAAGTTGACTTTAAGCTTATCTGAAATTGTTTAATTTGCTTCACAAAGAGGTATTTGACTTCAGCTGAGAGTCATACCTAAGTCCAGCCTTAAGTGTGGTGTAAGTTCAAGTTAAAATATAGGTTTAACAAGCACATTTAGAAGTCCGAAGACAAACTGAAGGTTTTTTTTTTTAAGTTAATCTATAATGTGGTCTCTTTTTTATTGGAAATAGTTGTTTTTCTTAGAATTTAGTCAGTGATATTAAGAAATACTGCAAATGAAAAGACCTTCTTGCTAGAGATAACTATTTTTGTATATTTCGCATTTACAATAAAGAATTCTAAATTTTCTTTTTTAACCTATCTTCAGCTACTTGAATTCCATAGCAAGTACAAATGCTCCTATTGCCATACCAATGAGGATTTTGGAGGTGTTTCTCACCCCCTCAACATATAAGGAATTGAACATGGTACAAGAAATGGATAGCCAAAGAATAGTTATTGAGCTGCAACAGAGTCTGGTGAAAAAAGGTGCGGAACTAGCTTAAACTTGAAGAAAACAGTCTAACTTTCTCTGGAAGAATTCATACCAAAATTTCAACTCCCCCTTTTTAGTATCTGGTATTTGTTGGGTTTTTTTTTTTCCAGCTTTAATATTGTATTTACATACAGTGGATAATGAAATACACCAATGCAATGTTGAATGTTTTTTTTTCAGATTTAATGAAGAAAATAGTATAATTTTCTTCACCAAAATAATTGGTTTTAAACTGATCTATAGTTGTTGTATAGTTTTAATCTTTATTTTCTTTCCCTTTATATTTGTTTAGGCTGTTACTCTAATCTTTTTGTACAACCAACAGAGAAAGTGCAAAAACAGGTTGTTTTAATTTTTATGGGTTTTTTTAGAATTTTATGTTTCTTTTCTTGAAGGTTACTTTCCTTGTCTGAGACAACTTCTGAACAACCGTGTGCCTGCCAGTCTGGAAAAAACAGCGGTGCCCCCAACTCCAATAGCTGAATCTATTTTTGACCTCATCATGAGTTCAGTCAATTTTGCAGTGATGACCTCAGACAAAAAGTTTAGGTGTGTTCAAAATGAAGATTCTGTAAGAAGAGGAAGGGCTGGTAGATTTTTGAATGGCAAAGCATATTGAATGAGTTCTGTTATTATTTGTAAGCTCATCAATGTAATTCGTCTGAAAATAACCCAATATATGCTATAAACAAGCTCAATTTTACTCGCCATTTAGCCGTCAGCCTAGTGGGATTTAAAGCTAAAATTTTACTAAAAATCAATTTTACTAAATTGTAAATGCCTGCTTTTGTTCTCTTATTTAATAAATGGGATCAAAAGAAGCAGAGTCTGCAGGTACATTGTCCTTTTGTATCATTTATTGAATTTTTATTGCAAATTATGAGATAAAATCATTTATATGATTTGTAAATAGGTTTATCGAAATTAAAAACAATCACTTCTAGTGCTGAAAGATGAAACCAGTCTTTTTAAGGAAAAGGCCTTTACGTCGGCTTGCAGTCACCAGTTTCTTTCTTTCAAAGGGTAGATGCTCTATAGCACCAACCGTTGGCCTCCTTCATTAAAGTGGAGAAGTCTACTTCAATTAAATGAAGTCTGACATTTCTGGGTCTTTTTAAAGTTAGATTTCACTCCTTATTAACTTTTCATCATTCATGCAACTGATATTTTCCTTTTTTATACTGCTTTTTCTTGAAGTTTGAATCTTTGAAAAAAATGGCATATTTGAAATATTGCCGTATTTAAGGTTGCCTTTTGCAACTTTTTTTAAGTTAGCCACAACCAATAGAAATTTCATTTTAAGGTCTTGTGTTGTTTTTGTATTCACAGGCAGGACATCCTGAGAACAGTAACTAAAACTTTTTTGTGTGAGCAGTACTCAGAGCAAATAGCCTTGTTTCTCTTGCCTGCAATGGCCTATGGGAAGTATCCATTTCCCTTTGTGGAGTTAATTCACACACTGATAGAGGGAGCTAATGGCCCTGCAGATGAAAATTCTTACATGTCTGTCACTGATGCCACATTTTCAGCATCGACATCCTTACAGACACCCATGGCTCATCACTCTGTAATACTTGGTGAAGAAGAGGATACTCCTTGGTTGTTGGCGTCAGTGTTGATGTTGGCTAATAAAGAATTGGGTAAAATTAACAATGAGAGATAACTATATAACTTATTTTTTATGAAGCTTACATGTGTAGCGATTCTACACAATGAGATGTTTTGCAGCAGAGAAATTTTTGGGTAAAAGCAATTGTCCGTAGGAAAGTTCGAAATTTCTGCTTTTTATACTGCTCTAATTTCTAACTTTTGTACTGTTTCAGAAGTGAAAGCACTTACGCGAGTTTTCAAGCCTTCTAGAAGAAAATGGCATTTTCTTACACAAACACTTGTCTGCCGCAAAACATCTCATTTTGTGGCACTGCCACACAAAATGTTGACAGTCATCGTTTTAGCAGCAATAAGAGCTTTAATTTTTTTTTAATGAGAAGTTCATTTACACTGAGAATAATAATCAGAACTATTTTCTCTATCTCAAAAAAAGTGTCCAGAATCAATAACTTTTTTAAGTCAGTGCAGTCTATTTGTACTGTCATTGGAAATAAATTTTAAGTCATCGGTTTCAATTTTTTTGCCAACAATTTTGAAAAGCAGTTCAAAGTCTCAATTTTTATTAATTTTTTAAAGCTGTGATTTTTTGGTGTTGCTTAAACTTTGGAGAATATCGATACTAACAGCAATAAAGTACCAAGTAATTTAAACTTCAAGAATTATCTTTTCAAATGAAACTGCTTCATATTTTTTTTGCTTTTTATATCAGTTTTAGAAAATAAGAGGGAATTTGATTATTGCATACTTTTTAATAAGAAAGAAATTTAAATCTGGACTAACAATTGTTAATAATGTAAATTGTATTTTTAAAGATGGATTTAGATTTGTAAAGCCCCATGGAATTTTAATAAATAGTCAGGATTTTTTCTTTTATCTTCTTATGTCTAATTCAATCACCAAAGATGTCAAAATTTTGAACCTTTATTTAAGTTGGGTTTGTTAGCAACTTCTATTTCTAATTCTATTCAATTAGTTACATTTTAGTATCAAGAGTTTTTAGTAAAAATGTACACTTTTGTCTTTCAGGTAATCTTTCTGTGCAAAGTTGTGCAACTTATCTGAGGCTTCTTCAGAGACTGATGAAACAGTTGCCTCAAAACAAGTCTGTCTCACAAGGCATGGATGATGTTTCAGACTCTGAAGATGACATGGATGATGACGAGGTTCGGTTGTTTTGTTTTTTTGGTTTTTTTTGGGGGTATGTTAATAGTTTCTTTGCAGATTAAGATTTTATGACAGATGATTCATCTGATAACTTTGATGGGAAATTTAAAAAGAAATAGTGATACCTCCTCATCAAGCTTAACTCCTTTTCTGCCCAGAGGCAACCCATATGTTTCCTGCACTTCTATATCTTTGTCTTCAAGATATCTTGTATGAAAAATAGAATTATGCAATTAAATTCTTGACTGCTAAATTTTTTTTTTTCAGAGGTTGAGGGGTTCAGATTTCTGTTTTGTTTTTTTCTTTCTACTTAGAGTAAAAACTTAATTTTTAGTGTGGGCATTTTTGGGTCTAACTCTTTGAAAATTACATGGCTAACCACTCTGAACAAATTCACTAACTTGCTCAAAGAGTATAATTGATAGAATATTTAAAGACAATGTGCCGCAGAGACGTGGCCCTTTTTAAAGTTTCAAATATTATTCTCTTATTAAAATGTTGATTAAATATTTTAATATTATAATATTATTATGCTGATATCTTAGAGGGCTGTATAAATCTATGAAATTCATTTCGCCTATGGAAAAAAAAAGAATTTAGATTTGAAAAAGCAGAAATGGATTGGTTATTCTGTTTCATATAGTTCAAACTGTATACCGTACAGCTTTCCCAATGTGTTTGAGTAAAAGAGAAGTAAAGAAATTGTTTGCTTTTTTTTTTGGTTCCTACAAAAATTAGGATCAGGGTATTATAAGCATCCAAAGCCTTCAAGGGGAGTGTTTACGTCTAATCAATTCTGAAAGTCACCTGAAATGCATCTACAACTGCCTCATGAATTTGCCCCAGTCAGAGTACATTGAGGCTCTGGCATCTATTTCCTTCCATCTCCTTGTTCATCACAAAATGGCCATGCATAAAATCAGGTATATTTTGTTTGCTTTTATGATGTTAGGAGAAAAGAATATATTTTTACCTGCCAAGGAATTAGTGCTCATGATAGTCTTCTTCTCTAACTTAAAATGGAAATTTTTATGCACATTTAAACGTTTACAATTTGGCCAAAATTGTAAAGAAAAAACAGAGAGGTTAATGTAAACACATCCACAAAAGGATGTAACTATGGCTTCTAGTGTGGTTGATTTTGCTTGTTGATTTATTGCAAGAAATTTTTTTTTAAATTGAGTATTCTCAGACTGTGATGTATACTGAGTCATTTGTAATAATCTTTGAATTCTTTTACAATATTTGGTAAAATAAAATTTTACTTTTCAGACTATTGTATGTCCTGGCTTTCAACTCTCAGTTCATGAGGAACATGTGGGAGACTTGCTGTACCGTATCTGTTCGCACTGTCACAGGGTAAGAGATTTCTGTAGTCATTCTTTTTACACCTCTTCTTCTTCCAGTGGTTTTTATGACTAGTCAATTGGTTTAATGTGATAAACGGTTTATATGGAAAGATGCAAACTTTTTAAATTTGTTTGTTATTGCGGTTATTGTAATATTCGTCAGATTATAAATTATTTGTCTCAAAACCAGTCCAAATGGATCGGATGTCTGAATTTGAAAGAAGATAAGCCCCTTTTTTTCTTACTATTTACAAAGACCTGAAAATGCAATGTGTTTTCAGAAAATTCTGCTAGTTCCATGCAATTTTCACCCCTGAGAAGCTGTGGAAAATGCCTTGTTCTAAATAAATATCAACACCCTGAAATGTGACATGGGTAACATGGAACTCATTTGAACTTGCTGCCAGACATAAAGGAATGTCCAATGTTTTTTGATTTAGCATCAAAAATGAAGTATTCGAGTATAAAAAAAAAACATTTGATATCATGACAATATGTGGGATCTTTTTAAAGTAAGATATGTTGCGAAGATTTCTACTAAAAAAACAGTATTGTGTGTCACCTAACTTATCAAGGAGAAAAAGATGAAAGGAATGGATAAAAAATAAAACATAATGCTATTCTCTAGAATACTGTAGCAGTTTTTGTTTGATAAGTTTTTTGCTTTGTTTCACCAGATCCAGTACCCCTTTGCTCAACATGCTTTCCAAGGGAGTGCCAATGTCAAAGGATAATATAGACCGAATCGTGCCTCTTCTGGCAACATTTTGCTGTCTATTCAACCATTCTTTGCTTACTATCCATGATGCTGATTTTTATGGAGACACAGAAGGTTTTACTTTTTGTTTTAGCCTTTAAAAAGATATAAGTAAATATTCTAAATCCGGTTCTATAAAAACTGCATGTCATTTAGTTCAAATTTTTTTTCATAACATTTTTTTTAATCCTGTGATTGGAAAAAAAAGTTGGTTCCAAAGCCTTGCTCAGGCAGGTGGATCATGTTTGTACACCTGACTCCCTGCACCCTCCACACCTCATCTCTGTTCTTTTTTTTAAACTGTTTTCGTAAATTTATGTATTTTTGCTCAATAATGAAGAGGAGGAGGCATAAACTAATGCAGCTCAGATTTTTTTGTAGGTGTATTGTTGATTCAATGAAAGATATGTAACATAGACATATTGTTCTTTTATTCTGTTTTAGTTTCGACTTCCAGTATGCCCTTCTTTTTGGATGAAATTGTGCCCATGTGCTGGCAGTTGCGAGACACTTGCCTTGGAATTATAGAATTGGCTCATCCAGATACACGCATGGCCATCAGCAATGACTATAGAAAGGTAAGGCTTATTAAAAAAAATAAATAAATAAATAAAAATTTAACATTGTAGAATCACATTAAAATAATAGAGTTTTTGTAAGCATGAATTTTTTTTTTCCAGTTCATACTTCTGATGCAATTAACTTTAACCATTTGTCCTTGAAGCCTAGTGAAAGACATAAGAAAAGAAGTAAGTGTTTTTTTGTCTTACTTACTTTATTTGTAAATGAGAGTCAGTGACTCTGTGGTAGAAAATAACATTCATGATATCTGCATTTACTTCCCATTGTGGTTTAAACTGTGCAGTTTCCAGTAAGAGCATTGCCTCAACAATCACAAGCAAACTTGTGTTATGTGCCAAAATAATCTAAGAATATCTTGTAGAAAACAATTATAAATAATCTTTCTCTGAAATGACAAATTAATTTAACTTTTTTTAAATCAATTTTCAGGCTCTTGAAAAAACAGGAGTTTTAAGGGAACAGAACAATGAAGAAGAGGAGGCAGAACTCACTCGGCAGTGGGCTTATCTTTTTAAAGTGAGTGAATTAAAATCTAGCAATGTAACCTCTTCTCAATTTTCAGGTTTTTGCGGATTTTTTTTTCAATTTTTATTTAAGATTTCAAAAATGTTTCAACGATAAATTGAAATTTTATTTATAACATTTTTCATTAATGAAAAACATTTTGTAAATTTTTCAATTTTTAGAAGCACTGTAGATAGTTTCTAGATGGATTTTTACCTCTGTTTTCTCTCGTTTCATTAGCTGTTTGATAGTCATCTTGGCTATATCTTTCAACTACAGGTGATATCATCTCTTGTAAGACAATTGCACAACCGTGACAGTCGCAGATCTTATTGTCCTTTTGGCCACTGGCTAGCCCCTAATGTGAGAATCGCTACGGACAGAGTAAGTTAAATTTTTGGGGGGAAATAGGACAATAAACACATGATATTTATTTACAGGTCACTTGAATTTAACATTTAAACGGATAGATAATTAACTTTCTTGGTGCTTTGAGTTTTTGTAAAAGTGCAATTCACATTTTATGATTTGGAATTTTTTTATATATTATTTCTTCTTTTTTTTTTTCACTTTATTGCAGCCATCTCAGATTTATTCTGCTCAAAATGCCATATTTGTGCGTAGAGACTTTGGTTCTCTCAGTGCTCTTACTAAAGCAAATGTGGGTGAGTAAACATTTCTGTACCACTTGAGACAACAAATTTATGAAATTACCAATATAGATATCCAAAAGCATTAGGCCTGTGACACTATTTTTTCACATTATGCGCCTACAGTGTTCTTATTGTCATATATAATAGGGATTGAAAACTATTGCACTGCTGTAGCTTTGCTGGCAAACAAATTTAGAGATAATATTGAGAGCAATAGGTTTATAAGTTTTTAGTGACTTTATTGAATATGAGACATTTCTTTTGGATTTCACAAGATCATTCAAAGTTATTGACTGATACTGCTCATTAAGTTACCTTTTTTTTTTTAAATGGTAATAAAATAATTCGTATGAAAATTTTTTATTGAAACTTTGATGTTTTCATACTGAAAGAAATTTTATATTTCATTTTATCACCCAAGATACTGATGCCCCACCTCTAGCCAACAGAGATGTTCGAAACCTAGTGATTTTAACAGAACTACCATTCGTTGTTTCTTTTCTTGACAGGGTTAAGGTGAGGTTTGATGCCAGTAACTCATTTGCGTCAAATATCTTTTTTGATATCTACCTCTGTTTCTGTCAATTGTGGATTAATGGTGTATGATGTATGAATTTAGATTTGTATCCCCAGTTGTGAGTGTGTGGCTAATTTTCTTTTTTTTTAGTGTAAAGGTTTAAATAATTGTGATTTTAATTTTATATTCTTTGAATAATATGTGCCATTTTTTTTTTCATTTCATTTTTTATTGGAAAGAGCAAAAAAGATCCTTTTCTTTCCACATGAGCAACCTTATAATTCAGAATATAATCAATTCAGCCCAGTTGTCTTTTATTCCACATACTTCTTATCCTCTACTTCCAGTCTATATTCTGTTAACCGTGGTCACATTGAAGAATGCTCTTTTTTTCTATATGGTTGGGAAAAAAAAAACAGCATTAAAAGGATTGATGAACATTTCAGATCCTTCAAAACCTCATTATTGTTGACAAGCAGGAGCACCAAGGAGAGATTACCAATTTTGGTATGGGACCATCAATTGTCATAAATATTCGCCGCAACTTTATATATGAGGATGCATTTGAGAAACTGTCACCAGAAAATGGTAAGTTTTGAAGTCATTTTGTTTAAGGAAAAAGTTAAAGTAAGGACTCTTTTTTTTTTCTTTTTTGCTTTCTTATTTATATTTTGTTGCAGTTTTGTTTATCTTTCTTTTTCCAATCTTGTTTAAAAGTGTGATGCATGACAACTGAATTGTTTATAGCTTTTTCTATTGTTGCCTCATGTATTATGAAATTTCTGTGGAGTCGGTCACAGTACTATTGAACATCAAGATTATACATTAAGAATAATTATGTTTCCAGGTATCCTTTTGTCCATCATGATTCTAATTGGGACCAAACATTGAGACCCCAGCTCTAATAAAAAAAAAAAAGATGTTCAATGAAATGCTGAGATTACAAATTCAAAAGGTTTCCAAAATACCATATTTTGGTTAATTTAAGATGTATCAAAGAAAATAAAAATTATGGCTTGTATACGTTTTACTTGATACATAATTGGCTGGGGTTTTTTTTTAAATAATTTATCCCTATTTAGATTTGAAGTAACAATAAATACACTTCAATTCTGATCAAGTGAATTTTGTATCAGAAGACTCACTAACTGGAGTAATTTATATTGTAACAATTTTACCAAAGCAATCCACATTGAAGTCTGTAGCCTATATTTGAATAAATAGACCTTGAGGTCACTCTGGAGCACCAAATTTGGCTTTAACAAATTTGCACGTATTGGCTTGCACATGGTGCTAGTGTGAAAGTATATGTCAATTTTTTTTTTATGAACTCAATAAGGTCAGCATTTATGTGAATTCTGGAAAAGCATCTTTTTTTAGATTGCATCAGTATCACTTTAGGAAGTGATACATTTATGGTATCTTTTTTGAAGCTATGTGTGCTTCACAATGTTGAAATCAAGCTTAAATGGACTGTAATGAATGTCTGTAAGATAACAAGTTATGTGCTACTTGCTTGTAAACTGAAAATTGGAGAATTCAACTGAATTATATCTTTTTCAATGATTTTCAGAACCCAACCTGAAAAAGAAAATGCGTGTCAGTCTTTTAAATGCAGCTGGCTTAGATGAGGCAGGCATTGATGGTGGAGGAATCTTTAGAGAGTTCTTGTCTGAGCTGCTTAAGACAGGATTTGATCCTAACAGAGGTTTCTTCAAATACACAGCTGACAGGTCTCTGTATCCCAATCCAGAAGCAGGCCTGCTTGTAGAAAATTTTACCTCTCATTACTACTTCCTGGGTCGTATGCTTGGCAAGGTAACCATCCGCATTGGTAGTTTGTTTGGGTTTTTTATTGTTTTACTTTTGTTTTTTGTAGGCATTTGAAACTTTACTTTTTTCAATACTTGGTTGGCATAAAAGTGCTTCATGTGCATCTTCTTTAATTATATGTTAGAGCCTTTTCTGTTTTTCTCTCACAATTTTTAAGATCCTTAGTTTGTCTCAACAATATGAGCTTTTAACTATTTTAGCTAAAAGATTCAAAATTAAAAAATATAGTAAATAGTGGACAAATAACCATTTTTGTCAGCAGGCTCAGATGAAAGACCGTTGTCAGTGTTATGACACACTTTTTTTTTTATTTTCTTTCCTCTTTTTACTTATTTATCTTGGTTCTTCTCATTAAACCCTGTGATTTTTTTCACTGTAGCATTTATTTTGTGTTGACTTGTATGAGTTATATATTGGTATAGATTCAAGGTGATTAACTTTCATAATTATGGTATCGATAAGTTCATAAATGTTTTAAAAAGAGGTTTAGTTCAAACCGTTTTGCGATTTAATAACCAAAGAAGCAAATAAAATTTTGTGATGCAGCTTGTGTTTAACAAGAGACTTTTTTTCAGAATCAGGCATATTGTACCACCCTTCATTAAAGGTGTTACTTTTGTCTGTGACAGAAATTCCTACAGATTTGTAAGATAAGCGTAAGAGTCACCAAAGACAGCTTTATCATAATAACTTAGTTAAAGGAACAGAATGTGGCTTCAACTTTGTTGACTTCATTGGTTATTTATTCTCTCAAGTGCCAGAACACTTGACAGCAGGATCAGTTGTAACTTAGCTTTGAATATTTTCTTTTTCTTTCTATTCCTCTTTCCATTAAAATGTTTCTTGTGTCCCTGCCAAAGAACACTTATAATTTTTACCTGTTTCTCAGGCCCTCATGGAGAACTTGTTGGTGGAGATACCGTTTGCCTCATTCTTCCTTTCTAAGATTCTTAGTCCCAGCAATGCTAGTCTGGACATCCACCATCTGCAATCAATGGATCCTCTCATTTACAAGTAGGTGCTTTTTATTGTTTAGATTATCTTTATGTAATTGTTTCCTTCAGAGCTTGAGCAGCTGAAGCATACTTTTGTTTGGATACACTTTGTTTATGCAGTGTATCTAGAAGTCCTTTGAAAGAATTCTTTCACATTTCACACTTATTAGAAAAAAAAAGGACGGTAAAAATCTCTTGTCTCAGGTGTCACTTCCTTAACTATTTAATTAGCAATTGTTTTTTCTTATCCCTTTATGTTTTAGTGTCTATTTATTTTCAATGTTTACAAAGAAACATAAACATCAATTTCATATACATACATACATATGCAAGACCTCTCAACACTCCCTCCCTCTTTTTCTCTCTCTCTTTCCGCCTCCCCCCCCCCTCTTTCCCCGTCTATCTCCTTTTTCCATCTTTCCCCCCTTTCTTTTATCTCTATTTTTCTTTTCCTTCATACCTCTATCTAATTCTTTTTTTTTTTTATTTTTCTTTGGATCTAGGTTTATATCTAAAGTATATTGTCTTCCCAGTAACTTTGATGAATTTTTTTTTTCTACTTTATTCCTTCTGCCTTTCTTTGTGGCTTGTGAATTAAATTAGTCCTTTCTCCTTTATTCTACCTAAAAGGAACTTATTGTACCTCAAGCATTATGATGGGGATGTGTCAGATTTGGGTCTTGACTTCACAGTTGTCAACAGTGAATTTGGAGAAACAAAGGTATCATAAGCATATCTTAACCATTATGACTGCATAACTGTCATTATTTTATCTTTCATGTGATAAGGACAAATTTTGTTTTTGACAGGTTTTGCTTAAAATATTGCTGCTGCTAATGTGTTAATATTGCTGATTTATAATTTTTTTTTTTTTTACTTTTTTTTATATCACATGTTTTTATTTCTAATTTTTATTTTTAATTTTGTTATCACAGTTAACTTTAATATCTTTTTGCAGCTGTTTTTTTTTTTGTTTCAAGATGACTTCTCTGCTAAATGGTTAATTAAGATTCTAAAAATCATGTAAATCTTAGTTTTGAGACTCTCTTCTAGGAGTTTATTTTTTTTATTTCAGATTGAGGAGTTGAAACCAGGAGGACGTAATATACCAGTGACCGGTGACAATAGAATAGAGTACATCCATCTCATGGCAGACTACCGTATCAACAAGCAGGTGACTGCAAACACAATGTATTTATTGTTTGCTAGGCATTTACCTAGAAGTTATGTAGTTTGTCAGTGGTAATACAATACAATGGAAAGGGTCAAAGCTATGTCAATATGAAAAACGTGTTTCCCAGAAAATATCTTGAGATTCTTGCAAAGAATATTTTTTTATTTTTCCTGATTGAGTGAGACATTGTGATTATTTTCTTAACAACCTACTTGTTTGCTGCTGGGATATTAGATTTAGACCCTCACTGCTCGAAAAGCTTTTAACTTCTTTTCCCAACATATTTTGTTTTGGCATATGTTATTGATACTTACTATGGACAATTTGCTAGGCAAGTGAAAGGCAACTTTTATAGCTTTGAAATTTGGTGTCTGTGCTGGCATGTTTTTGATAGATGTTTCTGTGTTTTTTAACTTATAGTTAAGTTGAATTGACCTCCTATCCAGGCAGTTTTAGGAAAGAGAAGCTAACAATTTTATTACAGTTATCCATTTGAATTTTTTTGTTTTGTTTTTTTTTTTGGTTGTTTTTTGTTGTAGAAGTGATTGAACTGTTTTTTTTTTTTTGTTTTTTTTTTTTTTGGGGGGGGGGGGGGGTGGGGGGGGGGTATTTGTTGTTGTTGTTTTTTTATTTTCAATTATTCCTGTCTAGATCAGTGACTGTTATTTACTGTTTTTTCAATTCCCTTAATTTCTCTGATCACTATTTTCTTTATATAATAAGGTCTCACAAATTTGGTACCTATTGTATATTCCCTGAGCAATAGATGGTGGACACCTTTTTCGTTGCTGTTTTTTTGGGGTTGTTGGTTTTTTTTTTTTTTTTTTTTGGAAGGGGGGGTGTTGTGGGGGAAGCTAGATAAATTTTTAATGAGAGTGTATGATGAAGATGCATTTATTATTGGAAGTCTTTCCTTACCATTTTAAGTGAGTTGATAATCTGAAATGTTATTTTTGTAAAACATTTGAAATATGACTTCATATGAAGGGTCAAAAAAATGTAATATCTCTCTTAACAGATGCAGTTTTCATTATTAAGAAGCCTAGAAAAATGTTTTGCTCAAAATACCAGTACGTTTGAATATGAAAACAACATTCAATCTGTTTAGACTAGATGAAAAACAAGAAACAAGAAGGGCCACAATGCTGTGGTGAGTCACAGCTTTGAACCTTTTTTTTTTTCAGGAAAAAATTCATGGATCTTTAGAGAATCATGATTTTGTCTTTTGGATATTTTTAACTCATAAACTTAATGCAATATTGATGCTCAGGTGCTATCAGTCTGTCTGCTCCCTTTTATTCTGGAAAACATCTCTTTCTCAGATCCGCCCGCACTGCAATGCCTTTAGACGTGGGATGAATGATGTTATCCAGCTGGAGTGGTTGCAGATGTTCAATAGTGGGGAGCTTCAGGTTTTAATATCAGGAGCCTCTGTGCCTATTGACCTTCAAGACTTGAGGCAAAATACAAAATACTCAGGTGGGAAAGGAAAGAAAAATTTATAAAAGCAAATTAGGAAAATTTCAGAAGGCTATTTATCAGTATTTATTTGTTTACTCTATTAAGTTCTTTTGGTAGGCCTTTATACACTTAAAGTGTAATAATTTACTTTTGTACTTGACAAAGATTGATATTGGTACTCTTAGTTTAATGTTTGGCACGAGTAAAGTTTTGTGAAATTCTGAATTAAATCCATGCAGAATCAACGTTGGAGTTGTCTAAGTGTAAGACAATATTGCAGTGGAGTAAAGCTTGTAATCTGCAAGAGCAAGGGCATGACTGACAAGTCATCTGCTTAATGGTCCTAAAATAGGGATCTGATCATTTTCTGTTCATTTTTAAAATCCTTCATATTGAACTTTGGGTTGTCATAGAGGCAATAAATACATGCAATACAATATTTTTCACTGAGGCAAGGAGCATTTGTTGCTATAAAATTTGCTTTGTTAGTTATCACTTGATTCATCAATGCATAGACATTATTATGGAAAATAATCTAGTAAAGTTATTGATTATCGATCTATTTTACAATTTGTTTGTTGAATTTTGAATTGAGCCAAACGCTATTTTATCTCTTCAGGTGAATACAATGATGTGCATCCTGTGATAGAAACATTCTGGTTGGTGCTTAATGAGTTCTCAGATCAGCAGAAGCGTCAGCTCCTCAAGTTTGTCACCAGCTGTTCGAGACCACCATTATTGGGATTCAGGGTGAGATTCAAGCTGATTTGTGTTTTTACAATCAAACGAGTCAAGATTGTTGTTAGTTATGTTAAATCATAAAATGATACAATGTTTAAATTTGATAGAGAAGTATCATTAGTGTGAAGTAGTATACATAATTATATTTGTATATGTATTTTTTTTTAAAGGAACTCAATTCCCAATCATTATGCACAAGTTCAAAAGTATTTAAAAACTTCTTTCCTTTTCTCAAAGTGAAAAATTATAACAATATTTGTAGGGTTTTTTTATAATCCTTTTCCTACTACATGATTTTCCTTCTTCTATGCTAAAATGAAATATAATATGTGTACCTATAGCTCAAATGTTATACTTTTTTCCAGTATGCAAAAGAAAATCATACAGGTTTTTTTTTTATTGAAATGTTCAATTCATCATCAGTAGATTAAAATGTTTCATGTTAAACACACCATAGATAAAATTATAAAAGAATACTGATTTGAATTTCATAATTCTACCATTTGGAATCTTCTTCGTCAATAATGCAACCTCTTTCATGTGATTCTTTATTTTAAGATCTTGTTCCCTATTAAGTGGATTAACCTTTTAGTGTTTCAACTGGTGCATTTAGGAGACTGCAACTGCATATTTTCAGCCCCAGAGGCAATGATGCAGTGCAATGTTGTAATCTCTACAGCCACATAAACTATTAGGCCTCTATCAAACTTAAGCATACTACAAACCAGGATTTGAACCTAGAACCTCTGTACTGTCAGCCCAATGCTCTATCTAATGAGATATCTGGCACAGGATTTAAAGCTAATGGTCCAGTAGGGTCATCCCTATTACATCACATATCTAATATAGAGCATTAGATCTCAGACTGTCTGTCCATTGGATAACAACATCTCCATTGGATAACAGATCTGAAGTAATAATTTCAAGCTTGTTACACATCTGGCTAATACCATTGTTGTAGTAAGAATACGGTTGAGTACATTCATAGAAACATCCATATAGTCTAATAAAATGTGTGGTAAAATTTGCTTGCAGAGTTATTCAACAATACTCAAATATGGCTTTATTGAAAACGAAAATTTTGCTCAAAATGTTCATTGGAGCGATACTCAATCCACAACAGCTGTTGATTTGTCACATGGCATACCATTCTCTCATCAGATTAAAAGTTCCTTACATCATTGCTGTTTCTTTTATTCCATGTCCAGGACTTGTATCCAGCATTCTGCATCCACAGTGCAGGGGCTGAAGTGGACAGACTTCCCACAGCCAGTACTTGTATGAACCTCCTCAAGCTCCCAGCTTTTCACAATGCAGAGACCATGAGGAGCAAGTTGCTCTATGCAATTGAGTCTGGTGCAGGCTTTGAGCTGAGCTGAGAATTCTCCTTCATATGAAAATATATACCACAAACTGAAGATGGTGTAAAAGGAGGAGGCGGGGTGCAAGATCAGGACAACTTTTGAGCTGTCACTAATGTATCAGATTAGAGGAGCTGATGCTTTATGTCTACAATACAAAGAAGTAAATTGATACTTCTTGGGAATTTCAATGAATTTTTTTTTACAAATTGGTGATAACAAACTCATTACAAGAAGATTTCCTATTTAAATGAGAAATAGGGATATTTCTTCTTTTTAACTCATTGTCAATTGCAGAATGTCATTGGATATACGAATGCAGTCTTTCTCTTTTATCCATGTTGGAAATATTTTGATCCTACCGCTATGCTGAGTGTAAACTGTTATGAGAACATCAAGTCAAAATTTGAGAAAAAGAAATGATGCCTATGTTTTGATGTTCATGAATGTAATATTTGAATGAAAGCAAATTGTTTGAGTTCATTTTAAAAAAATTCAATTCGTCAAAGTTTGAGTAATGATTGCTTATGATAAATTTTGCATGCTGATTTTAAATGTTGGACATTTTATGTCCTGCATTATCATGTCATAGTTGCATTGGAACTTTCACTTATCTGAATACTGTTGATCTTTCATTCTCTTATCACCATGTTTACAGCTTTTTGCATTTTTTTTTTCTGGAAAAAAAATTTAAAAGATAGGTAGTAGCATTAGATAATGTGCAAGTACACCTCTTTGCCCCATGCTCCTCTAGGTTTGTGTTGTAAATAATAATATTCTCAATTGATCTACACTTTCAGAGTGTACACTGATGTGAAATGCTTAGTAGGTTTAAATACTCTAATCCAGGACGGGTTGCACAACGCATACTAATTAATCTTTATGATGTAGGGAATATCAAAATATTCTTCATCCTTGCCCAATTCTTTCTTTTCTTTCTATTTCCCTTTTTTTAACAGTGTAATGAGGTGGGCTCTTGGTTTTTATATTTTGGGACATGACTAGGTTGATGTGATTAGATTGGGTTTGGAACTTTGGAGATGACAATTTGTCATTGTACCATTTCTTTATCTATTAACGTTGCTTCTTTGTTTACCTTTACTTTTGTGCTTTTATAAGGGGATCAGCCATTCCTTCCATGTTTCATCTTAGTTCACTAGTAATTAAAGTTGTAATTGCTATATTTGAAAAGATCACTTCAAAGAAATTTGACTTGTTGCAAAATAGTAGAAAAGATCATACTAAATTTGAAAAGCAGTTCATCTTTCAAATATTATTAACCAAAGGTGCTCAAGCTAGTAGCTGGAAATAATTATCGCAAGAAATTTTATATGGAGATGATTGTCAATTCCTTTTTACTTTTTTTTTCTTTTGATAAATGTTTACAAACTGATGGACATAAACTACAAAAATTCTGTCAATTCATATTGAATTTTGTAAATTTTGTATCAAGAAAAATATTGTTGAGAGGCAATCAAAATAATCAAATGAAAATTGAGTATGATGTTAAAATCATAGACTTAATTATAATTTGAAAATAAGTTTTACTCAGCCATTACTTTTGCAGTTTTGCTTAAAATCATATACAATTATGCAGTAAAAATATTGGATTGGTAATCCTTGTCTTAAAGGTCCTTTGAGAATATGCTACATTTTAGATAGTTTGATCATGCCAACCTTATAGAATGTTTAGGCAGAGGTCAGAGATGGATTTTAAAAATTTAGATGTAGGTTGCATTAAGAGAGGTAAAGAATCAACAATGGAGATGATAAGCTATTCCATATTGTAAAATATAGTTGTACCTTAAGGTATTTTGGCTGTAAAATTTTAGGTTTTATGCTTGGTGAGTTATTGAGAACAATGGAGTTGAAAATTGAAGTTTTTTGTTTTTTTGTTTAAGTTGAGCAGTAATCACAGATGAGTCAAACTTGCCAATTTTCAGCCAGCCCCTCAGTTTACAGAGGTTAAAACACAATTGGAGACAATTTTTTTAAATGTCAAATGTTATGATCTTTTGCACTGTATGCTATGTAAATTTTTTTTTTAGTGCTTTGATTTCTTTAGTAAAATGTGTAAGAGTGTAATATTGTGTCAAATTATTGTTATGGGATATAAATTTATAGAAGGTAAGTAATTGCATAAAGTTTTGTAAACAAATTCCCTTCAGTTGTAGAAAAGCTTATAAATTTCAGTTTCAAGCCTGAGTCAGAGCAATAAGGAACAGTTCTAGCTTATCTCACTCCCTGATTGAGTGAGACTGGGATAAAATCAAGCAGGCAAAGCAATTCTTAGCTGATCACTGCTATTGCAATCGAATAGAGAATGTACCTTTTTAAAAGATATTACTTATATTTCACAAAGAAATTAAATGTATGAATCACAGCATTTTTTAATATTTATATCAGTTGTTTGTAGTTAGTTTGTTTAGGTTTGGGGTTTTTTTTTTTTGGCTTTTTTGTGGGGTCACAATGTCACTCTGAGTCATGTATGCATTTATCCAATTTTAATAAGAGAAGAAGAAAATAGTAAAGAATGGAATTGGTTCTCATTGAGTTTTCCCTGAATGAGCAGTGCTGTTGAGATTTGAGAATGTATGAAACGAAAGACTAGATGTATATAAGTAAATTTTTTTTTATTCTTATGTGTAAAAGTTTGATTAACTTCTTTTTTGCTCTTTATGAATCGTATTTTACTCCATGTGACTGTAGTTTTATATGCAAAACATGTTCATGCACTTTTAAATAAAGATAACAGTGATGGTGATAAACAGATCACAATATTTTTGTCCCAAAGCTGATATTTAAATTTGTTTCGATAAAACAGTTTTTAGAGTATTTTGTATGTTACTTTTTATGTTGTATTGATAATAAACATTTGCGAACCAATTTTCTGCAACATAACTGAGTGTTGTCAAATTTTTTTTATTGTTGTTTTTTTTAATCTTGCCTAATAATTTATTTGCACTATCATATTCATGAAAATTAGCTGTGTTTATTTCATGTCAATATGGATTCTTTGATTACATATTTTTTTTAGGTTATTGACTATTTTTTTCATGTATTATCTTGTAAATTATAATGGTTTCAGATTTCAGTTTTGGAGGCTTTAAAATTTTATTTGAGGGACTTTCTACATTTTTAGAAAAGCAACACATTAATCTGAAGTTGGTTTTAATTTTATTTTTAAATAAAACCTATAGGCATTAATATTTTATTAAAGCATAATTTCAGATTATGTAGTCATTATGGATATCGGAAAGACTCTTTTGAATTTAAGATGTGATGTTAAAAGCTTTATTAAGCTCAAATAGCACTAAAATCAAATTGGTGATTAGCAATTCGTATCAACTTGTCATAAAATATCAAGCTTTGATATGAAAGAATAGGAAATAAATAAACAGGGAAATATCCTGGTTTACCAAATGAAATTGCCTTTTGTTTTCCTTCCTTTTCCCCCCATGCATGGTAGCCTTCATCACCTGTTTTTCATGAATTGTTTAGGAATTTTGTTGTTAGATAGCTTCAGTGTGCATGAGTGTGCATTTTTGGAAAAAAAGATATTGCTAAGCAGGTATAGCTGCATTGAGGCGGTTGAAACCAGATATATATAATAATATATATATTCTTGTGTGTTAGGAATTTCAGTGTTTCAGTGTTGCCCCTATTGGTTAAAAGGATTTCTCCTGCCTATAAAGCATTAGCTTTTATTTAAAGGAGGCTTGATGATGCTAAGAAAGGTTGTGCAACATTAATAGTGGATATTTGGTCGGTTAAAGCAGAGCATCAGTACATACCACCTTGATGTATTTCCATTTTAACTTGACAATGACTATCACAAATGACAACCAAATGTTGATTTTGATCAGTATTATGGGGTCATCTGCTACGATCCTGCGCTGGCAGTAGGCTAAACAAACAGTGTGGTAACCATTACTTGCTTTACACCCTTTTGTTAGATAAAATACCACCACATTATTGGTTTTGTCTTTGAGTGTTGGAGAACTGAAATGAATTACCCCCTGATATTAGAAGTTAGACAAAAGTAAATTATGACTGGTCTGGCTGTTTCATTTGATGCTAAGATTATTTTTCACTTGCATGTAAAATTTCTTAATTTTACTGAAAACTCTCACCATTAAGGATACTTTGTACAGGAAGATAGGTTTGTATTGTGAGACTCCTTATTAGCACAAATCAATTCAAATACTATACAACTAAGACTCACGTAGTTCTCCCCCACTGAAACTGTGACTACTGTAACATTAAAAACCTGCTTTGATGGGTGGGATGCGAAGCTGAGCTATTACAGCCCATCAATTGCTTATTGGCAGCTAATCCGGAATTTAAGTTGTAGAATTAAATATACATTCAAAACTTAATTATATGAATTTTTTTTTAGCAGATCTTATTAGAAAATATACCAAATAAAATCTAAGCGTAGACTATATAAGATGCACTTGTTTAAATTTTTTTCTATATGTTTAAACTAATATTTTTAAAGCAAGACCAGTAAAATGTTGGGGTTTTTTTTACTTAAACATATGCAATAAATACAATTATTTAGCTTTGAGTACTTTCAAGCTGTTCAAGCGATTAGTTCTCAAATTATAATCAGCTCAATAAAATAATGACTGTTTTATCGTAAAGTCAAATACACAATAAATAATGAGAAACTTCTAGCTTCAATTTATTGGTCACTTTCATTTTATGTGAGAAAATTAAACACGCATAAAACGCTCTTTCAAGAAGCTTTAAGAACATGACTGAAATCACTCCACTCCGGAAGTAGAGATTTTAACCTTAATTTATCTGAGAAATTTATTGATTAGATCTTGAGCATACTTTCACTTCAAACGTCTAAATTTTCTGTAATCCCTTTGATTTTGAGCAGGGGGCGATCTTCGAACTTTATAAACTGCTTAAAGAAACTTAATATGTTAGGCTTGTCGTGAGTGGAGTGGGAATCATAGAAGAGAAGTATAAACTTATTAGTGTTTGGTATTAAAGCTTTCTCCAAAATTTTCATCATATTAATATTGATAAGGACTCAGAAGAAAAACGTTCAATTTCACCTGTTGTAGGTATGAATGCAAGGTTTAGTGAAGTCAAAAATAGAGCTCATTTTCTGTTATCCAGTATGGTTCACAATACACCACTATCACCTCGACATGATACAAAACATTGTTAAATTGAGCATAAAAAAAAATAATCAGAAAAAGTTATATTTAAAGTAAGAGGCCTTTATTCATATTTCCAAATCCTAATTATATCATACCATTTCACAATTTATATATATAATCAAATACACTCAATTGTCGCACTGAGTTTAAAGTTTTATTATTTTAAATTTATTTTTTTTCTTTTAATACAAATATAGTGTGTTGAGGAAAGAAAAAAAAACTTTCACGCGATTCTATTTAATAAAAAAAAAAGAAAAAGGTTGACAGGATCGATGGGTAGGGAGAGAAGGGGCGTGGGGTTGAGAGAGAGAGAGATAGAGAGACAAACAGAGAGCATTGAGATAAGGTGTAATCACCTCTGATAGGTCGCAACACGTTACTTTAAATCATATGATATATGTCCTGTTACCACTACAATAATTATTCTTCAATAATTATTCAATAAGAAGTATTACTCTTTTTCTTCCCCCCACCATCCTCCTCCTCCTCCTCCTCCTTCTCCTCCTCCTCTTCCTCCTCCTCCTCATCCTCCTCCTTCTTCTTCTTCTTCTTCTTCTTCTTCTTCTTCTTCTTCTTCTTCTTCTTCTTCTTTCTTTCTTTCTTTCTTTTTTTCTTTTTCTTTTCCTCCTCTTCCCCATCATCCTCTTCCTCGTCCTCCTCCGTCTTCTTCTATGACTTCTTCTTCTTCATATTCTTTCTTTTTCCTCCACCTTTTCTCCTCCTCTTCCAACTCTTCTTCCTCCTCGAGAGAGAGGGTAGTCGAATGGTGTCGTACCAATAACCTTATTATCGGGAGCACAAGTCATGGTTTCAACATCCAAAAAGAAGGAAATGGACATGGAAAAGACCAGGAAATGGAAACAGAAGCCATATCGATTACACACTGATAAGTAAAAAAGTTTGGAAATGCGTTTCTACTAGCAAAGATCTACCATAAGGCAGACTGTTATAGTAATCATGTCCCAGTGGCTGCTAAATTCAAACGGAAATTTAAGAAAACCCGAAGTACATCTAAAACATCAAACTTGAATTGACTCTATTAAAACCCAACTAGACCCTTCGAGAAAAACATAGCGTAGCCATTCAAAATGAATTTGAAGTCTATGTGAAAAGGGACCAACAATGGGTAAAGTTAAACCTATCTGTCATAGAATCACCAGAGGAGTAAATAATAAGAATCGAAAAGAAAATAAAGTGGATGACTGAAGATATTTTGGAGTTAGTGGAAAAAGGAGGCACGTTAAAGGATAAGGGAAAATCCGAACCGCTGCATGAAAATCAGAAAAAAAATATGACATGGAGTCAAAGTCATTGGGTCAATGGTAATTGTAGATAGACAATGTACGAAAGTACCTGGAAAGAAAAACTGCTCATTCAGAGGATACCTAAAGTTTTTAAAGAAATGTGACGAAATTATGAAAAAAAAAAAAAATAACTTTAGGAAAATGGGCAGACTAAGCCTATGAGAAGTAAACTTTTTGAGGACCACAGAAAGGGTTACAATGTAATGAAGCGCAATTTTACTGGGCCACCTATCATGAAAATGAAAGGTGAGATCCGGGCAGCAATAAGAAAGATGAAAACAGGCAAGGCAACAAAACCAGACAGTATATTATTGGAACTTTTAGAAGCACCTAGTGACTATGGAATTGATATGATCGCAATATTACTCAACGAAATCTATGACACAGGTCAGATTCCACTAGACATATCCAAGTCTTATAAAGAAACCAAGGGCAACAGCGCGTGAATTACATAGGACTATCAGTCTCATGAGTCATATCACTAAAATCCTTTTGAGAATCATCATGATGTCAATCAGAAACAAAATGAAACCAGAAATAGCTGCGGAATAGTCTTGTTTTACATAAGAAAAAGGTGCAACAGATGCTATTTGAATCCTTCGACTATAATTGAATGAGCTCTGGAAGCACATCTTTATCACAGGGAATAACTCAAGCAAAAGGATCAATTCAAATACGTGTGTACTCTTATATCAAGCGATGGCGCAACAAAACTGAAATCGCATCAAGAATCGCGCAAGAAAAAAAAAAAAAAAAGAGTAGAGAATGAAATCGGCAATAACAAATAAAAACATCTCTTTTCATATGAGAAGAAGAACCCATGAATGCTATATTGAAAACATCTTCTTGTATTAATGTGAGTCTCGACAATTTCAAAACAGGCACAAAAGAAACTAGAAATGTGATTCCTGCGGATAATGCTAGGAATCTCGTGGACCGCAAAGAAATAAATGAAATAATGTTATGAAAAGCTGACACAACAAACCTCTCATTAATAAAAAAAAAAAAAAAAAAGTAAACGCCAGGCAAGGGAACTTCTTCGCCTTAGTGATGAGAAGATAGTGATGAGAAGAGAGATACTGGAACATCTTGTGACAACTGGAGTGATCAGCTGACACAACAAACCTCTCATTAATAAAAAAAAAAAAAAAAAAAGTAAACGCCAGGCAAGGGAACTTTTTCGCCTTAGTGATGAAAAGAGAGATACTGGAACATCTTGTGACAACTGAAGTGATCAAAGGAAAACGCAGCAGGGAAAAACAACGAGAAAAGATGTTGGTTGAGCTTACAAACAGGGATAAAGGCAGGGCAAATCTGCTATAAAAAAAAAGACAAGGTATCGAAAACTTGCGATACGTGAATGTCCTGCTTGCCTACGCTAAAGAAAAGGGCACTGGGTTAATAGATTTCTATGGGAGTACTTTAACCCTTGAAGAGCGGCCCAAGTAAAGCGCTGATTTGCCAGGGCGAGGGTACCGAGCCAGTAACAGTAGCGAGAGCGTGTGCTTAGCGCGCTAAAAAATCAAGTCGTGTGAAAATCAAATATCTAGGAGTTGACACGCTGTGGCAAACCTGTGGCCAAAAAAATGCACAAGCATAGTTTACTTTCTTATCCGTGATTATAGAAACTTAAACAAAATTGCAAAATTACCAGCTAATATAGCAGATTCGCAAGAAAATAAAAATATATAGCCTCAAGCCTCACAGTAGACCGCTTAAGAATTTGAAACAAAATACATGTATACGCGGAGTGACATATCTACAACCATCGCCGTCCCGCGGGTAACCGTGTGAGTTGTAGATGTACAACTGACACCCTGGGAGAACGTTGTACATAAACCACTGGCGTTTTTTTTTTCCTTTTCAGATATGACAGGCTAATAAGAAAAACGATACTTTTTAGATACGGCGGATTCTTGAGTTCTATGCCAATAAATACTTTCTCACATCTTTTCATCCCTTTTTCCCACAATAATAAAAAAAAGTCACGTTTATGACCAGATATAATCGGCGCTAAAAAAAAATTAATGTTTTTAACCTTTTTTGCTTTTTTTTTAGACAGCCATGGATTAAAAAACAAAGTTTGACGAAAAGAAATAGACGACTGATAATACAAATTTTGTTTTCAGTTACTTTTGTCAACCTGACATAGTATGGCCCGGAAATGTTGACATTGTGTAAAGATGGCAGCCTGACAACTCAGCATATAAGAAATCTGAACAATGTGAATGATTTAAGGCCTTATGTCAAATTGCTGCTTTCTTTAAACAAACAGATACATTAGTTGCACTTTTCAATTTCATTTAAGCCATATATCTAAATTTTCAAGTCATGGCAAGTCCAAGAACACGAAGAGTGTTGAAAGACCTGAAGTTGAAAGATGGGAACAATGTAAGTCTATTTGAATTCAATTTATTAATTACCAGACATAAAGAAAAAGTACCGAGGATTAAAGAGACTGGGGCCCTCAATTTATCTGCACCTTTACACCCATTTGCTTGGGTAAAACCTAGAATTATAAACCTAGACTTGATCGAGGCCCTTGAACTCATTTAATAGGCCTACATGTGATTTATATTATAACCAGTCATATTCTAGATCTAGATCAACTGTAGATCTAGATCTAGATCTATTATCTTTATAACTTATTTGAATCTGAATAAAAATTTTAAAATTCTACTCTAACAGTCAAAAGCTAATGCCATTCTGATTCATTGAAAAAAGCTAAGACCATTCTGATTCATAGAAAGTGTTTAACTGGAAGATATAGGGCAACCGATGCTATTCAAGGCAAGACTCAGTGACTGATCAAAGATTTGAAGTATATGTAAAACCTCTAACCAAAGATTGTGATGAGGAATGAGGATATTCCCTCAACTATGAATGGTCAATTGATCCTCTGTAAATACTGCCCTTGTGACAGATGACAATTTGGATGTAAGTGTAAGGTTGAACTTGCTTGGCTCATGTAGATAAATTTTATGAAAAATGTAAGGTGAGAAGGCAAGCACTAGATTTTTCCATCATTGAGGAATATATATCATCAATCATCATTATATGGGTTTAGAGCTAGACCTTGGTCTATTGTTTAATCTATCTGTCTTTGGTCATAGTCAAGGCTGTGCGGTTGTTGCTGTTTTTATAAATATGCTTGTCTGTGGGTGATGGTGCCCACTGTTATTGAAGCTGGTTGATAAGATTAAAAATGATCATGCTAAGGCGTTACTCTGTGATGATTGGGCACTGCATTTTTAGATTTCTACAACCATGAACCCAAGCTGAAATCAAATGCTTAGACAATCATCGCAATGTTACTAGATTTAATGTAAATCGATATATATATATATATATATATATATATATATATATATATATGTGTGTGTAACTACATCTACTTAGATTAGAGTGTGTGTTGCTATAAATTATTGTCTGGTGGATCCTGTTAGATCAAATTAAACTGGTATTAATTCAAGCTGATCTATAGATTTAAACCAAAATTTAGGAAGTAATAAATATAATAATCAACTTTAATTTGTTTCTTGATCCAACTCTAAATCATTCAGAAAAGTTAAATCCAATATTAAGTTAAGTCCAGTGTTTATGGAATAATATTTCATTCTCAGTTTTTAAGTAACCTGAACACAAATCAAGCCCTTAGAAGTTAATATTATATGTATGACTATGATTATTTCATCTGCATCAATTTTCTGTTGAGCATTCCTAATTTTTTATGAGAAGAGTTTTGTTATTTTTTTTTCTTCTCTTGTTTAAGATGGTAAGAGCTTAAGATGTTTTCAGATCTTTCCTTCATTTTAATTCATTAGTCATCAGAACCTTCAAGTTAAGTAATTTACACTTTGTAAGTTATGAACTATTTAAGTTGATTGACAATTCATCATTTTTTGACTGCTCAGAATTGCTTTGAATGCGGAGTACACAACCCTCAGTGGGTTAGTGTGACTTATGGTATTTGGATTTGCCTGGAATGTTCAGGGAAACATCGCAGTCTTGGTGTGCATCTCAGGTTGGTAAAGCCAAATGTTTTGCGTACTGGATATATTTGTGAAAGTGAAGATAAACATCTCCTAGCAGTATAGCTGAATTTGTTGTCTATACCTTTTTCCACAACTGCCTTTTTATCCCAAGTCTCCCTGATTTTTATATCATTAAGAAAGTAAAAAATAATTTCAGAAGAAACATAGACTGTTTGAAAAAATTTCAGATGTAGCAGCCTTTTTTTTTTAATATAAAAGTATGTAGCCAGTCAAAGAATGGATCTTATATTGTGTAGAGTGCTCACAGTAAACTGAATAATTAATTTCATACACAGTATAGCCCTACAAGCCATAACTGTTTACAGGGTAGCTTTCTAAAATTTTATCCAGAAGATTTTTTTGTTGGGATGAAATTTGGGAGTTTCTTTTTTAACTGCAGTAATTGTTTTCTATCCATAGGCAAGACACCTCTAATTTGCTTAAGAGGCTAAGTCTTTATATTTCTTCTGCAGTTTTGTACGCTCTGTTTCTATGGACAAGTGGAAGGATTCAGAGCTGGAAAAAATGAAAGCAGGGGGAAATAAAATGTGTAAGGATTTTTTTGAATCCCAGTCAGATTATAAACAAGGAATGAGTCTTCAGGAAAAATACAACACCAGAGCTGCTGCCCTTTTACGAGACAAAGTAAGAATTTTTCCTATTTTTAAAGAGAGGTGTGGGCAGGGTGATGTTGGTTCTTATTTAATCAGTGAAGAATCTTGTAGTGACAGAAAATTTAATTTATGAATGCAAATTTGGGGAAGTATCTTCTTTTTATCTTGATTTTCATAGTAAAAAGTTCCAAGAGATGTCAATCTTTTCTTTAATGTTGATGGTGTGGTTTATTAAAATAAAGTCATGGGATTAATTGTAAAGAATATTATACTAGGTTCATTTGTGTAGAAGATCAAAATAAGCCTTATAACACTTATATTTATATTAAAGTGAAATTATTATGCAACTTTCTGTCAGGTTGTAACCATAGCAGAGGGCAAGCCATGGAGTATAGAGAAGTCCCCTGCAAGGAACCATGTTGCATTCCAGCCAGCTCGCCTGGCAACAAGCGCCTCTACCTCACGTCTGGGCCCCAGTAGCTCAAGTAGCAATAGCTCGTTCCATGGCAGCTCCAGCACTGGTGATCTTGGTAGAGGAGATAGCTATGGCAGTGGCTACCAAAGTTCAGACTTTCTCTCTAAGTAAGTGTTATTGTAGGTACAAGGTTCATTTGAAAAATTTATATCAAATATGAATCAGGCTTCAAAATCTGCTTTTATGTGAAATCTTAATAAAATTACTATATAAATATGTTAAGCTTTATTACAGCTAAAAAAAAATCAGTAGGATTTGCAAATATTACAGGGATCCATACTCTTTATCACATAGAAATGGAAGGGGTTTGTATGTGATTATGTGGGGGGTTGTAAAAGCATAATTGCAAGAAGGAAAGTTATTGCAGCCAAGAGCGGACAGACCAGATTTCTTGGTAAATATACACCTGATCTGAGGATTTAATTTTTTATTTTTTTAGGTTTTTTAACATAAATGTCAATGAAAGGCACGCAGTTTGATCTTCTTTGTTCAAGGTGTTAAAAGGCTCTATATTTTAAATGTCCAATGAGAAGGACTTAGTTGAACTCTCAGTATAATGTGGTCTTCAAATTAATATTTTTTTGTTTAGTTGAACTTTCAGTATAATGTGGTCGTCAAATTAATATTTTTTTGTTTAGTTGAACTTTCAGTATAATGTGGTCGTCAAATTAATATTTTTTTGTTTTTGTCCTCAGTGATAATGTAAAAAGACAAAAGGAGGATTTCTTTAACAGAGTACAACAAGAAAATGCTCAAAGACCTGAGTAAGTTAACCAACTGAAGAAGCAAATGAGATACCAAAAACTTGCCGTCAAGCTTTCAGCAGAATGAATTCTATCAGTCTGTTCAAAACAAAAGTTAAAGTCAATATTGATCACATTTTTATCCAACACCTCTTGAATTATTTTCCAAATACAGGATATGATGCTGGATAATAGATCTAGAATGTTTGTTTCAAAGAAAAATGGACCTAAATATTCCTATCCTCCATTCTTTTTTGCATTCATTACCACAGCTGCATATTATTAAAAGATATTAAAAGATAAAATGTAGATTTCCCTGCTCAGAGGCAGTGAATAGTTGATAATTTGTTCTTAATGACCATATGTCTTATCTTGCTTTTTTGCATAATATATATAATGTGATAATGGCCTGAAAAGACTGTTTATATTTGTAAATGGAATATGTACATGAAATCTTGGCAGAAGCGCACTTTGGATTTATTCAAGCAAATAAAAAGTCTTGATAACTTTTTGTCTTTGGGTATGAAAAAGAAATGTATAAACCACTATGACATTTTTGAAGAAACTTACTAAGCTTCAGCTCAATTCTGCTTTGATGTGGACAATTATGTATTTTTAAATTTTGTGCTTTATTGAATGAAATCTGTTCAAAAGTAAACAGCCACTCACTGAACAGAGGCCCTTTAGAAATAAGGAATTGTTGTAAACAAATGATTTTCTCCAAGGGTTTGTTGAAACACTTCGCTGTTGCCAAAGGTTAAACCACCCAAACCTGAAATGTCTTCCACTGCTAAATTACATGTAACATAAGATTATTTGACATTATACTTTAATCAAAGTTATGACATTGTCAAGTAATAGAAAAACAAGGCTATAGGCATTAAAGGATAAAAAATATTAGGGAACAAGCTAAAGTGAAACACAGAATATCAGTCTTATATTTACCAAAAATTTTAAGGCTTTATTCAGTTGACCTGATAGTTTAACAGGGTGAAAAAGTCCAAGAAAGTCTTGCAGTGAAACATTGCACCAATATTTTTAAAAGAAAAAAAAACAAGAATCTTTTCGAATACTATGTCCTTAATTTCCTTTATGCACATATGAAACACATTAATATACTTAATAAAAGCTTTATCAGAATATGATTCTTTTTTAACAATTTCAAAGTGTTTTTTATTTGCTCTGTCAACAGCCATCTTCCTCCAAGTCAGGGTGGAAAATATACAGGCTTTGGTAACACTCCAATGGTCCAGGAGAAAAATAATGAGTTTTTTGATAGCACTCTCTCAAGTCTGTCCTCGGTAAGATAAATGATAGGGCTTTTTTTATGGAAAGTAAAGAAGGGGAGTAATGAGGAATATATTTGTTGAGATTATGTGTGTAGAAAAGCCACAGATTTAGATGCAGGTTTTATCTTAATAAAGATCTCAAGTTTAGAAGTAGTTGGAAAATAATATTGATATTGATAAATTTTTCTCAGTGAAGATTTCATACAGAACTAAGTTTATCAGTTTTTCTATGATCTGTAGAAAGGCAGCCATTTGTTTTCCTCAGTTTGTCTGCATGAGATAGGAACAGGGTAAAAGGACCAAAAAACTTTATCTTCATTTTTCTTTTTTCACAATTTGCTGTTTGATATAGTTATCAATTATCAAATGAAATCATATAGATGAAATAAAACTTGTAATCCTGTCCTTATTGGGTCATTTGGCTCTCACCAGGGATCCAATCAATTGTTAATATTCTATGAACAATTTTACTTCTCTACATTTGACGATGTCAGCCTATACTTCATAAGTTATAGTCTTGGTGATTCCGAAAGCAAATGGCATTTCTATATAATATAATTAGCTGTTTGTTCTTCACTTTTAAAATGACCTTTTATGATCAGTGCCAAACTGGGCAAAAATGAGCTTCATTGTAAGCAACTCTGGAGGATTGGTCTTGCTTTTGCTATTATTTTCTACATTTATGTGCATTCTTCAACCACATAGAGGACACTTGTCTTTGAAAGTAATTTTGTTTTAACTGCTTGAGTGACAGAGTAAAATATTCAACGATTTATAGCCAATCATACAACTAATCAATCAGGTGCCGTACTTTGTAGCGTGGACGATCATGGCCTTCCACACATCTCGATCCTTAGTCACTTTTAGTGCATCTATCACTTGTCCTAGGTGTGGCCACTTTGTTAGTCCATCCAAAATCTTTTCTCGGTGTTTTCCTCTGTTGTATATTCCACTTATCACAAGATTTCCAGTTTCTCTCTTCTCATCACATAACCAAAAAGGTTGCTTGGCAATAAAATATTCTATTTATGAGTGATCTTGTGTGTCAGCTTCACATAACTCTGTTTTGCTTGATTTCTTTGCAGCTCATGAGGTTCGTAGGGTTCTCCTTAGAAGCCACATTTCTGTTGCCTCTAGTTTCTTTTGTAACTGTTTTGAAATTGAATAGGTATTGCAAATATAGCACTCCAGGGCTCTTCTTCTTGTGAGGATGAAGAAGTATTTATTTGTTAGTTCTGATTTCATTCTCTGGAAACTCTTTTTCACTTGCAAAAGTATTGATTTAACTTCAGTGTTTTTGCCTCCTTAACTTGATATTTAAGTACCCTGGAATTCCTCTCATTGAGTTTATTGCCTTTGATGAAGATGTTGACCTGTGGACACATGTTGTTTCGTCTGAGGCCGTTGTTTTTGACTTTTGGCTGTTCAATTCCAACCCTTTCATTCTGCTTTTTTTTCTTTAGCAGTGTCTTACAATTGTTGTAAGTCCTCTTTATTTTCTGCAATTAATACAGTGTCATCAGTGTATCTCAAGCTGTTTATGCTGTGCCCTCTTACTTTAATTCCTGAGTACCCGAGATTTAGCATGATTATTTCATTGTAGAGAGAGAAAATGTCTGGGGAAAGTACACATCCTTGTTTGACAGTGCACTTTAATTATTTTTTTATGAGCTGCTCTCCCCATCAACGTGCATTGCTACTGCCTGTTCCCAGTGCATGTTTTTGATCTCTCATAGATCTTTTTCATCTTCTATTACATTAGTTATTTGAATATGTCATCATGTCATACTCTATCAAATGTCTTTGTGTAGCGAATGAAACACAGGTATACCTCTTTCTGTATTTCCAGAGCTGGTTCAAGTATAGTTCGAAGGATTAAGACAGAATTGGTTGTATGTTTTCCTTCCACAAAGCCACATAGACAATCATAAACTATTAGTAAACAGCATGATCAAGATTTTGTCCATACATAAAGCTCCTGTAAAAGCCTTCTTTTTGCCAAAAAAAAAAAGTCAAATTTGAGTGAAGTTTGCAACATAAAAAACATTTGCTTCATAAAAGCTTCAGAAGATTGTTATTTATAGTAATAACTTATAAACATTTGTATAAAAAGTAATTCCCCTTATATTCTCATCACAATCATGTTATCTCAGTAGGGAAACAGTATGTCTTAACACTAAGCCTATATTCCAGTCTTTTGAATAATAAAAAAAATGGTCTTTTATTCCTGTTCTTTCTTTGATTTAATATACTATCTATGTGATTTGTGTTGTGTAGAAGAGGGCCTTGTTACTAACATTTTGTCACTCAATTCAAGGAGAGTATGTTTGTGTTCCACAAAACCACAATGAATATGCATTTTGTGTTTGTCCTCATTCTGCAAATGCATTTTAATGATGTATTTTAGACCAACTAAAGTTTAGATGATTTATTATCAGTATGGCATATTTATGGTTTCTTTTATGTATAAGTTGTTTTAAATGTTAACCCTTTAGCTGTTCTAGGTACACCAATATCAAAACCCTATTTATTTAATTAATTTTGTCATGAGTAAAAAAAACTCGGCGCCACCCTTTTTTGTTTTAAACTGGGCTAGTAGCGATATACCCATGTTCCGACACACTCAATAGAAAAATCCTTAGCACCCTGGTAGGGGGCATGTAGCAGCTAAGGGGTTAATGGAAGATAATATATTCTGACATATAGCAGCTAAGGGGTTAATGGAAGATAATATATTCTGACAAATAGCAGCCAAGGGGTTATTGGAAGATAATATATTCTGACATATAGCAGACAGGGGGTTTCTTGGAAATAATATATTCTGACAAAATATTTTCATTTTGTATTGGTCGATTCAAGGGAGGATCATAAAAGTGTCTTTCATACTTTTTGAATATGCTGATGATTTTGTGTGTAGTAAATAATGTCTTACATTCCCACATCTTTTTTTTTTTCATGCTGTTAAAAAAGTTTCTTTTTTTTTATACCTAAGCCTTTAAAGATGGTGACAAAATAATGTTTTTATATCTTTACGGTGAATCTTCCCTGCTTTGGTTTAATAATATTTTCTTTTTAATCAGGGGTGGTCAACGTTTGCCCTCAGTGCCACAAAATTTGCCTCAGTAGCCTCAGAAAAAGTGAGTACACTGTGTTTCTATTTTATTTGTTGTTTATTGTGTATTGTGTATATTTCTGTTCTTTTATTACACTGAAAAGCATGCGTGTATGTATTTTTCCATTTTGCAACTTTGGCTTTAAAATATCTGATCAGTGTATCTGTCTTTTTCTAGTCAATCTACTTTGACTTTTTTTTTTTGTTTTTGTTTTGTTCAGCATGGTTGAAGTGTCATGTCCATTGTTTTTCATTTTTTTGGTGAAAGGTTTGCTGAAACGGTTTTAAGTCAAAATATTGCCCATATGTGCACAGCCTTTTTTTTTTTAATTATTATATGGCGTTTCACAAGAAGCATTTTATTGATCATAACCTTAATTTGTGTTAATAAGCTCCAAACATCTTACCATTAACTTTATCTTAAAGACTTAATAGTAATGAATGTATCTTTGTTAATGTGTCGTACACTATATTTGCTATGTGTAATTCTTCATTTTTTTCCCCTCTTTGGAAGTCTTGCTGAATGAGGATTAACATTCAATAATAATAAAGCCTTCATGCATTATGTTCTTTATTTTTCTCCTTTGCTTTTGTCTCTTAAGCAAAATATAATGTTCAGTATGTGGGAAATTGAATCTTAAAAAGATCATTAAAACTTTTATTATATATATATATATATATATATATATATATATATATATATATTTCATTCAAAAGACCAAAAATATTTATTATTCACTCAGATTTTTATGATAAATTCATGAATGTGTGCTAATTTTATATCCAATTTACTGTTTAACACTTTATAAAAAAATATTCGAACTTCATTTGATATTCCAGTTAAATCATACAATATTTTATCAAAAATAATTTATGACATGTTAAAAACAAGAAATATACAAGACATTTCCTTATGTTGTGCAAAAGACATTCTTTTGATTAATGAAGGTGATTTTTAAGTCAAACTCAGTCTTTTGTAGCAAAACTTTTCACTGTCAAGCACTTGAACCTGAATTTATATGTTTAGGGTTTCATATGGAATAATATTTTGTCGTCTTTGGAAAAGGCAAAATAGTCCCAACATGCTATCAGGAATGCAGTATTATTCATTTTGCCTTTTGAGTATAACATCTAACGTTGAAAGTTATAGGCTCTGCATTAGATATTTTTTTCTAAGTAGCCTAGGAAGAAAATTGCTCTCCATTTTTCTTCTTTTAAGAAAATAAAAAAAACAACTTTTCCTCCTCTTTTTTTAACACTGTTACTGCTATTTATTTCTTCTTCTCACATCGCTTTTCCTGCTTTCCTATACTCTTATCTTTTTTTCTATCATTCTTGTGATCATTTTTTTTCCGACCCTGTGAACCCAGACAGTCCTGGCTTATCGATTTTCTTGCTCCAGTGGCTCTCTCCATTTTCTTTCGTCATCTTTGACATCCTATCTATTTCTTTAGCATTCTCGTGAATTTTTCATTCTCTACAATTTGCTGCCCATTAAATGCCGTTAAGATTGCATTCTCATTTGCATTCAGATCAATATGCTAATAATCCTCTCTTTTTTCTTTTTCTTGTCTTTAGGTGAACCCTTGTTGTATTCACGTGGAATAGTGACATAATTTTTTTTGTTTTTACATTATTCTAGAGCTGCTTTTTTTTTTTTTTTTAAACTCATGTTTCACTTATGGTTTTTGCTTCCAACATCAACCGAGCGTATAAAAAATGAGCATAAATCTATGTCTCTCAACTTCTTTTCTGTCTTTTTTATTTTATGTTTTGATTTAAAAGGTGTATGCCATATATAATTTGAATGCAGTGTGCCTGTGACACATCTCATTTTCGTAACCCCGACATCGAACAGATTTTTGTTGTTGTACGAAGTCCTGTTGGTTGTCTCGTGTGGAAATAAGCCTGTCATCTGTAGACAGAGGGTTGTTTGATGGTCACTGCTTTGTTTCACGTCTGCTTCACACGTTTCGCGTTTTATCCGGGGCCCCCCCCCCCCCCCCCCCTTTACCTGGAGACACATATTATTAAAGCTCGTTAATACTTAAATGACCACCGCAAGATCTTTACGGTAGAGGTTTGTCAATGTCGTGCGGCGTGCGGAAAGAGCGGTTCGATCGATCGGTCTACCAGCATGAAGTGCGCTTGTTGTAAATCTTTGTTTAGGACTCTGTCGGTCGAAGTTGGTGGTTCGAGTACGCGGGTTTCGCACATTTTTCTGAGCGCTGACTCTTTGTTTGTTACACACTACTGTCATCAGACCTGCCCGACTCAATGCCCTATTCGCGTGGACCATAAATCGGAAGATATCGATTCTGTTTGGTTAAATGGTTATGCGGGATTATTATTTAGGTTAGAGTTATTACCGAAGTGGAGTCATTTATTTTTATCGTGTTTGTTCCCATAAAATCTATCACGAGTGTTTCTCTATTTGATAAAAGACTCCAAAACCACTTGTTTAGCGTAAGTGGCGAGCGCATGTGGCTCGGTGAGTATGAGTCGCTCTCTGAAATTCTCGAAGTAATTTAGAGCGCAGGCTCAGTTACGGGGTAATAAGATTCGATCTCTCTGTGACACATTTTGCTCACCGGCGATGGTTTATGGAAGAATGTAACACAGAAAGAAATATTGCGATGTTCATGCTAATGGCTCTTCAACATTACCAACTCTCGGCGCTTAAGAAGGCATGGTGATTGTTCCTCCCTCTCATTATTCGTCTTACAGGCTGGTAGGAAAAATTTATGCAGTCTCTTGCCGAAGATCGAGTCGTTCTCTGGTTGATGTGAAAGATGATTCCATACGCCCTGCCCTTGGGTTGTTGTTTTTTTTTCAATTTTATTTTAATGCATGATTTGCATAAGTCTGTTATATTATACTATCGTATCATTGGCACCAGATGATACGGTTCTAATCCCATCTGTAAATAGACCATATTAATTTTGGCTGGTTGCAGTTGAGTGTTTATTGATATTGCGCAGATCATTGCGAAAAGCCGAAAGTCTCTCTATTTTTTTTTTCTTTCTCTCGTATTCCCTCCCTCCCTCTCTCATATCTTTTGTTATTCACTTAAAATATAATTATGTGCAAACAGATTCCGGTCTGAAAAAGTGCGATGAATTACATTCAATGTTCATATGAATTTCCTGAGAATCATCAATGGTGAAGTATCCATCATCAAACGTTATGTTCATAATTTATGTTCAAAGGCAAAGGGCATCAATCGATCGGGTGACCTTGACCGTGTAAGTTTATTGCTAATTGCATGGTTGTATGGTGCATGGTTCAGACAGTCGGAAAATGTGTGTCGGACAACGGAGATCGAGTGGGCCTGTCTCGCGCACTGAGTTGGCGACCAGAATGAGTGATGTTGTCCTTATGAAAACTTTCCTCTCTATACGTTTGTATCACAAGCCAGGAAGTGATGGAACAATTATGCCGGTGGCATTGAAAGTCAGAATTATCACTACTATATAAGATTTTGTACCTGCTCGCCCCTGGGAGAATGCTAACATCTTGATCAAATCCCATGTACCACCTTTATTCGTCTTTTTATTTAAATAGCTTATTTCTGGTAAAAACCCATTCATGCCTAATTAACTTTATTTTATGGTTTCTATTAACAAGTATAGACAGGATAAAGGTGCAGATCTAGTGGATATGTTTGCCAATGAATATTTTTCTTAAAATTGTCTCCTCCACAAGCAGTTACTATTATTGCAGTCTCCAACTTTATCTCGTTTCCCTTCTCTGCGTGTGCTCACTAAACGAACGCTGCGCTCATCCCATGGCCCAGCGCGATCGTGCGCCCCCGCCGTTGATTGGGCGTGAGCGGGGTCATAGCGCGCGTGAGCGGAGTGCGGAGACCTAGCCTGAGTGAGAGGTGTGTGTGTGTGGCGGGGGGGGGGGGGGGGCGACAGACTCGGCGCACTTAGTGGCGCGAAGACGACGACAGTGTGCTCACCGCTGACAGTTTGAGGGAGCCCTTTGTTAAATTCAAACTGTAAGAAGCAAGTCTTCCTGTCGAACTAGGTTGCTGCCATTTCATGCTTCGTTTCTCAATTTCTTTCTTCTTTGATTCCCACTAAAGTTCGACACACCTGGACTCATTTTCCGACGTATGAAGAGCACGTACCAGCTTGCGTGTACCGAAATCATCTTCCGCGGTTGGCGTTTCGGATGTGTGCATAGTGGACAGGGGGCCAGTTGCTGTATCAAGTATCAAGCTCCATGCTGATCGGATGTCGTACTGTGGGATGATTTAGCTTGCGGAAGTGCGACTTTACATCAGCTTTTTTTTTTGTTTTTGTTGTTTATTTTTTTTTTTTTTATAATGCTCTTCGTGTGATGTTGTGTGTCTCCCTCCGGATTGGGACCACACGCGACAGTCTGAGGTCTGAGACAGTGGCTATTAGTAGAACTAGAGAGGTTAAGGTTATCTTTCTTGAGCTGTGAAGAAGCAGAGACGTGCAGTGCGTGTTTCCACCACTTGTTTCACCTTTATTGTAGAGCTCGGAAGTTAGCGTGGCAGTTCAATCAACAGAAAGGGAACATTGTCCCTCCCCTATTTCTTGGTAAGTTCTTTAATTCTTTGGGTTTTGACTCATGTGCCTGCTATCTCTACTGTTATTTTTTTTTTTTTTTTAATCCTGTTCTTAATTGCATGAATCTGCGTTATATCTTTTTAGATACCCACACACGGTCTTCCCGGTTTGTTTGTTTATTTTTTGTGTTTGTGGACTACAATTTACTTCTCATAACAGTTTTTTTTTCCTTCTACTTTGCATTGAAAGTCAGTTTTTTTGTTTATTTTTCATTGATCGTTTTAGTATTTTAGTATAGTATGGGTGGCTCCAAGATTGCTATTTTCTATTATCAGTGCATCCTTCTTTATACTAGTAAATTAATTATCTATAAAAAAAACAAAAACAAAAACAAAACTGTAACACCTTTTAGTGTAACACATTCTTGCACATCTTACTTTGCTCTTTGGATTTCGCCTCCACCTTTGTGATTTTCCTGATACAATGATTGCTTTTTTATGTAATGTTTCAGTTGATTTTCTTATTCTTTACTCAATTTCGGTTGATGGATGGTCAGCGTGGTACAATTACAATTTTTCTGCTGCTGCTGCTGCTGCTACTACTCCTCCTCCTCCTCCTCCTCCTCCTACTGCTACTGCTACTGCTACTGCTACTACTGTTACTGCTACTACTACTGCTACTACTACTACTACTACTACTACTACTACTACTACTACTACTACTACTACTACTACTACTACTACTACTACTACTATATTACTACTACTACTTCTTAGTACTGCTGCTGCTACTGCTGCTGCTTTTTGCTTTCTCCTCTGGTCTACAGCGACGGCTATCCTTGTCACTAACTTAGTCTGTGCCCCCGATGAACATTTCTTTTGATCTCTCGTCGAATCAGGAAAGTTAATCTGTTAACTTGGAAGTCTTCACAAATACAAGATAGCTTTGCAGATAATGGGATCTAATATGTTGAAATTTTTAGAGAATGAAATTTATGAAATTTAATAAATGAAAAGGACGTCAAAGATGACGAAAGAAAATGGAGGATCTAGGAAGCCACAAATTCTAAAGTCTAAATAAATACAAGATAACATTACAGATTCATGTAAATGTAATGTTTTCTTTAACTCCATCTTTTTCTTCATCTCTCTCTCTCTCTCTCTCTCTCTCTCTCTCTCTCTCTCTCTCTCTCTCTCTCTCTCTCTCTCTCTCTCTCTCTCTCTCTCTCCCTCTCTCTCTTTCTCTGTACGTCTGCAGTTATCCTTTTGTGTGTCTCGGTTTTGTTTTCTTTTATTTAATATTTGACCATTGTTGGTCTCTCGACTGGCAATTCGTCTGTCCAAGATCATCTAAACATGAATTCAAACCCGGCAAGGAGCCACGTTTCACGGTCTCACCTTTGGTATTCAGCGGTTGACTCATCGAGGGCATCCCAGCTCAGAGGGGCGACCGCCACCTTTTACATCTTGTTGATCGTATTACACGTCAGCCTGGTGCGCATCGGTGCACCTCGACCGTGTGTATAAATAGATTGTGGGTTTTCAGCATTGATGACTAAAGATAATATCTCGGTATTGATTTGGGCCAGTGCGAGTGGGGAGCAGTAATGCGCTGTCTATGTTAACTATTTGCACTGCAGTAACCAGACTCGCGTTTATTGTTTTAAGCATATTTTCGACTCTCTTCTATCTTCTATTCATTTTCAAAATGGTATAACCAAATGGGTTACCACGTATTCGAAAAACTACATTTGAATAGTGTGTCGAATCCATTGTAATTTAACCATCTTCTGCTAACTCTCGAGCATCAGTTTTAAAGGTCCGTCATAAGGAGCAGAGGGAAATAAAATAATGTTAACAGGTTAGAGCTAGTCGGCAGAGAAACAATCTGGCACCTGTTTTCGGTTGTCCACTCGGGTCACTGACTGTTTCCAGTGTAAGTGGGCGAGTGAACTTATATCAAACAATCACGTCTCTCAGACTACCGCGTCCAGCCTTCTTAAAATTGCTTTAAGTGTGCTGTCTCTAGCATTCTCTCCTTCTCTCTCTCCCTCCCCTCTCTCTTTCTGTCTCTTCCTCCCTCCCTCTCTTTCTCTCTTCATCTCTCTCTCTCTCTCTCACTCTCTCCATCTATCGTTATGTAACAAGCTAAATAAGAAATGGAACTCCATGTTATCCATGTTACATGTTATCCGCCGGCAAGTCGGTCCAAAAGATGAATAAATTGTTCTTACCGAGATATATTTCAACTGAAGAATTTCTTAACAGAGTTAGGCTGTAACGGAAATGAGAGAGATATGTTTTTCATCAATTTAGGGCCAGTCTCAAGGATAACATCGTTCATTGAGAGCAAGACTTTCTAACGTCCTTTTTTCCCCGTTTCTGTACAATTGAGACATTTATGCTCTAGAGCACTGGTTTTCAAAATGGGCAGTATCGCCCCCTGGAGGGCGGTGAAGAAAGTTTGAGGGGCGCTATATCAAAAATGGGCTATTGGGGGACGTTGAAGAGCGCTAGGGAGGGGGGTGGGAAATGGAAATGTGGGGCTTGGGATTTGTGGGTGTGGGGGCGGGGGGGTATCTGTACTATGAAGGAAATAAAATAAGAATCACAGATCCCTTCAATGCCAAGATAGATAGGGACATAAGTGTTGACATTGAAGAAGAGCTGCCACACTGAAACATGACTTTGAAGTCAAGCCACTGTTCAAAAGGTCCTATCAGGATTTCTGGCTGACAACCGCAGTGCAAAAAAAATATCCATGTCTATCGGAAAGGATTAAAATTCTGTTTATAGCTTTCCCCACTTCCTATTTAGTGGAGCGGGGTTTCGGTGCTGTGGCGAGATTGTTGACAAAGTAGAGGAGGAACAAACTGATGATCACAGATCGTGGTGACCTTCGTCTACTTTTGACTAACTTGAAACCCGATATTGACAATCTGATTTCGTTACATCATGCTCACCCTTCTCATAATCTAGTAAAGTAACTGTTTGGTTTCACAAGTGCAAGTTAGTTTTCTTTCATTTTTTTTTTTTTTACAATAATATTGAATGTAACATATTTTTTTTTCCTTTACAAATATGTATGTTATGTGATTTTTAATTTGATGACAATAAGTGTCTGGCAAATGCAGAATGGTTTTCTTTCCTTTTTTTAATGATCATAATTATGTTGTTGTAAGTCATGTAAATATATTCACACTGGGGTGATTATTATTTTCGCTCTGATGGACTTCAACATTAACCAACAAACAGATGATGCCTGTTTCAGTGCTTAACTGCTAATAAGTGATGATGACGATGGTGATTACCAGGATCATGATACCTGGTAACAATGATCATGAAGATGAAAAAAATCGACTGATTTAAGTTATTAAAGTATGTTGTTAAATTTTACTTTGTGTACTCTTGTCTTATGTGATTGCCCTTTAAATTGATGAAACATGTTTGCTACTGTTTGATAGCCGAGATGGATCAGGGGGGCGCTGTGAGCGACAGAGCGGGGCGGTGGGCAAAAAAAGTTTGAAAACCACTGCTCTAGAGGACTGAACGGTGCCCAGATTTGGTTGTTTGACTCGAATTGCAACCATTTGAGCCAAAACGGCTCTCTTCGAAAAGAAAAACATAAAAAAAAACATCATTCTTTTCCGGCTCGCAGGCATGACTGGTGCTAAATCAAAACACATTCTTTTTCCATGTTTTCTTTATATTTCAATGACTTTAAAACTCTTATACATCTTTCGATCGTCATTTTCTATGCCGTTCTGTTGTGTTTTTTTTTTAGCTTCGTTTATTGTCAGTTTATCAAACTTCCTTGTCCAGATAGGTACGAAATAAGGTGAAGATGCATGAGAATTACAAATCGATCGTTTAAGTGTCTGTTTGAAGACTTAGATGACCTTAAAAGGTTTGATTACTTTTTGTTCACTTTCTCTATACTAGTGATGTAGGTATATGTTGATATTTTTTTATCCCCGTAGTTGTTTTCAGCCGCAATGTCTTTAGCTAAAGAAAAGTATCTTGACGGTGTCGATTTGCCTCCTACATTTCAGGAAATCGATCAGCGTTCGTGTCTTATCAAGGGAGCGATTAAAAAAAGGGTTCAGTCTCTATCCGTCTCTCTCTCTCTCTCTCTCTCTCTCTCTCTCTCTCTCTCTCTCTCTCTCTCTCTCTCTCTCTCTCTCTCTCTCTATCTCTATCTCTATCTATTTATCTATCTATCTATCATATGTGTCTCTATCTATCTCTCTCTTTTATATCTCTATCTATCTACCTCTGTCTCTCTATTTATCTGTGTGTCTCTCTCTCTCTCTCTCTCTCTCTCTCTCTCTCTCTCTCTTTCTCTCTCTCCCTCTTCTTTTTCCTAGCATTGCTATGTTATACATGATAACCACTTGCTTATCTTCCTCGGCCCAGTCGAATCGATCGCTGGACTTATGTTTACCCCGATGATCCATCGCCTTGCGCTGTATACTTGCCTATTTTTTGGCCACAATGCAGCCCCAAAAACTTGCCTCTTCAACTAGAAAAAAAGACTTTCCTGAATAGACTGGAAATGTTAAGGATGCGTCCAGCAGTGTGAAGCTCTGCCTAGCCTCTTCTGCTTGGGGTGTTTGCAATTAATCTGGGAGGAATGTTTTTAAGATCCAAGTTTGATTCTGTGAGGTGCGTCATTGTAAATAAGGGCCGATCGCAGTTTTTGTTAGGAGAGTCGAGCATGTAACCTGAAAGAAATTTTCTCTGTATCCAGAAGACGCCGTAAAATAGAACATGGCCCTTAGGAAAGATGAAGAATCATTACTTTAAAATACAACGTGGATATCTATCCTACACCTCTTAGAGCAGATCGAGAGAGCTGAGTAACTTTACGTTTGAGAAAAGTCTTAATTTTGGTGCAAATATCATGGTTAAGCATTTAGTAAAAATTCCAGGTTTGCAGCATGGTGATAGAATAGATTTTGAAAAAAGAATAGTCTCTTATAATTGATGCAGAACTATCATTTCATTAGGTAACACTTTGATTACTATATAAAAATTGAGAAAGTAAGAGGGAGAAAGCGGAAGTATTCTGCTCGTCAACTATTATTAATTTATTCTCATATGCATTTGACCACTGCGTGAGCTAAGATACTTGTTACGAAACCTCAGTTCATTTTTTTATACACTTGTCTGCACCCACCCCAAGCTCTTTGTTCCGTTTTGCCTGTAACTTTGCTTAGTTTTTATCCTCTGTTTAGCCTAAAATCTTTTTGTTTCAGGCTTGCGGGCTAAATTTTCAGTGTATAAGGAAATTTGCATAAAGATCCTTTTTTTTCGAATTGCTGAGTGATACATGATAACTGTGTGAGACGTTACACTTGATAAATGGATTCACTAATTGCTAATTGACATTCTGTGTGTATAAATAACTCAATTTTTGCCGTTGTCTCCTAGGTTACAACATTCATTACGATGGAAAGCTATCGAACACACGTCCGTCTCCGGTCTATTTGTTAAGAGCCAAATGGGATCCTGACCAATCAGCTAATTGCATCACGCAACAAACGCGACTTATATATATATAATTATGTAACATCCATTATGTACTTTCCCCTCTTTTGTGCAAACCTCTCCATCCCCTTCCCCCAATTTTTTTTTTTTTTTGGTACTCTTTTCATCCGGCACTGATTTTATGACCGTCAAACGTGTCCATGTATGTGGAAGTACGTGCCAATGTGTTTGAAATCGCCATAAGTATCCATCTGTCGCCCTTGTAAACGGATGTGCCATGTTTACCCCGAGAATACATTTCATCGCATCAGTAATGTGGCGGTTGATTATTACTGTTAATATACTGATCCTCAGAAATGGAGGAGCAAACAGCAAATAGCGATATAATTTATTGCTCGGGAAGAACAACAAATAAATTTCTACAATATTATTACTGTTTCATTCCTTTTTTTTTTTATAAAGTAATTGCGTTTTAAGTATATTCCTTCATCCAATAATTTATAAATATGTATCAGCGATATATCGTTCCGACACTCGCAAGCTGTCTATCTCTCAGCTTCACCGTCGCTCCATTCTTTTGCATTAATCGCTTGACACAGGCACATGTGTGCTTACGAAACATCTGAGAATAATACTGATTGCGTTCATTGGTATGTATAATATACTATATTCTCTCCTTCAGGGGAACTCAACTTGTTAGCCGATGTAAGCACAGCCAATATTATCACCATATTTAAACCAAACGTTTCTCCGTTTCCACAATCATTATTGTTTTTACCTTCTGATTTTTCTCGTCAAAGCAACGGACGTACAAACTTTCTCTCTTCTCAATCACAGTTGTGAGTTAGAGTTTTTTTCAGGGAATGCTTTAGATAATTATAGTGTTTTCAAACAAGCCTGCGTTGCAAAATAATTGTACTTTGTTGCGATGATGGGTTGTTTCGCTAGGCTTGCAAACAATTGTGCTTTCTTCTTGCGACGAACGGTTGTGTTAGGCTTGCAAATAAGTGTGCTTTATTGCCATGATTGGCTGTTGTGCTATGCTCCTAATCCAGAATTTCACTATTTCGAATCGTTTTGATTGATAAAAAATCACATGATAATGTACTGCGCCTTTCGTTTCTTCAGCCGCCCAGTAAAGCAAGATTATCCTTAATCTGTGTTTCTGTAGCTCATTTTTTTTAAATCTGTGTAGATCTCGTCTTGATTTGCTGTCTTATTTTTTTTTTGTATATCTGTCGGCTTGCTTGCCATTATGCTGATTTCCTTTTCATTGGTTGCTTGTGCTAAGCCAAGTAGATTGAAAGGGCTAATTTGTCATCGAAATTCCGATACCATTCTCTTCAGTCTGCCTCATCTCTTTCTACTGTCTGTCCGCCTGTGCTTCTCTCATCTCCCTTCTCTCTCTCTCTCTCTCTCTCTCTCTCTCTCTCTCTCTCTCTCTCTCTCTCTCTCTCTCTCTCTCTCTCTCTCTCTGCACTATGATCCTCTCTGTCTTCTTGCATCTCTTTTTCTCTTTATCTCTTCCTTTTTTATGCTTTTGTGGGTTTTACCTGATTGTATATCTTCTTTTTTGTCATTTAATCTCTTTTTTTTTATTATAGCGTCTTTATCCTCTGAGATCTGCATAATAGATAGAAACATCAATTCTTTCATATCAGTCTAATCGAGAGTGTGGCTATGGATGCCCTAAGACAGCAGCGAGGTCGATATCATTGAGAGTTCTCGTTTAAAAAAGTTATCGATCTGACTTTATGGGAGGACAGGTATAAAATACATAAATGACAAATTATTGTCAGCATTGATCGATGCACTCGACTCTTGATGTTCGCCCTTGCTTTGGTTTCTAGGACCCTTTTTGCGTCTTTTTTTCCGCGGTGAAGTACGGGCACTCATTCCGAATCTAAACTCCCTCCCTCCCTCCCTCCCTCCCTCTCTCTCTCTCTCTCTCTCTCTCTCTCTCTCTCTCTCTCTCTCTCTCTCTCTCTCTCTCTTTCTCTCTCTCTCCCTCTCTTTCTCTCTCAAGCTTTTTGGCATGAAAATTTCATCTCGAAATATAATCTGAGCTTCTGTGCCAAATGTCAGAGAAGCTGTGATTGTGTGGTCAAAACTCTGCAGACCAAGTTCTAATTTGCGACTTTAAGCCGACCCGTGTTATCGGCTACTTGAACGTTATTGGTGGGTCTTGTAACGTGCTTGGGGAGAAAAATTGTTTATGCATTAAAAAAGATTCCGTCAATCGTGAGTGCTGACAGTGGGCAGTGCTGCTACCAATGAGATGGTTCAGTGTGCACATCTTGTTTTCTTTAGCTTACAAAAGTGCATTGTGTGGTCTGAATTGATAATGTTTTTGAGAAGAGAATCTACGCGACAACAACCCATAAGACAAGCCTAACTAAACCATGAATTCCCGCACTGTTTCGACGCCGTTCTATTCTTGTGATCCAGACGAATGACCCTCAACATGTCAGCATTGCTCTAATAACATAAAACAGCTCAACCACGCATGCGTGTATTTTTCCCCCTTCGCTTCTATATCCTAGAATCTGCAAGGGAAAAAAACTGTTTGGAGCGAGTGAATCGACTTTTTTTTATATTCTTTTATATTGTGGGTAAAGAAGATTCTATTGAAATAGGCTCCCACAAATTATGGTCCCTTGTATTTTGTATTTTTTTTTCCATTCGCGGTTAATGATGAATGTAATTGATCCACCGGCTTAACTCGACTAAAGGGGAATTTGAGTAAAATGAAGAAGATCTTTCAAAGGATGGAGGAAACTGGGGCTTTTGAAACGGTTTCATGTTCTCTCAAAGAGAAAAAGAAGAATATTTTTCCCTCTCTATGCCGTTTGTGGTTCCTAAATAATCAATGCAATGCGAATTGAAGAGTCAAAGATAACAGGCGAACTAACAGGGCATTATGAGAGTGATTGGGTTTTTTCATTGTTTATTTTTTTTTCAGGGGGGCAGTACCTCGATCCTAATAATAAGAATGTGGGGCAAATTTTTCTCAAGGGATCATAAAATAAATTCTATTTGGGGGGACACTTGTTTTTTTCCCCTTGATCCTAATAATACGAATGTCGGGCAAAGGTGAGTTTTGTTATTCTCTTCAAATGCAAACCAGCTTCAGAATCTTAGACAAAAAAAAAATCTTGTTATTAATGCGGATAATTCCTGACTTGGAAAACATTCGGCTCTAGTTGTTATAGTCGGTGTACTAGAATAATGATTCATGGGTTACCTAATGAAGTCGATGTGCAGGAAAGAGGGGAAAAAAACAACCAAACAACCTAGGGAATGGATAAATCGAGAGAAGATAATGTTTAGACTGTTTGGTGAATTGAATCTTTGAACCGATGGGGTCTGAACAAGACGGGCTGGGCGGCTCGATCGATAACTCCTTCGGGCCTGAGGGATTTTATAGAAGTGGAAATAGTGGGTTAAAGTGAGGGGGGGGGGAGGAGGAAGATCATGGCGGATAAGACCGGACAGAAAGAGAGAGAGAGAGAGAGAGAGAGAGAGAGAGAGAGAGAGAGAGAGAGAGATGATTTATGTGTGGTTTGGGGGGGGGGGGAGATGAGAGATGCTGACCGCGAATTTACCAGTGCAGAGAAGACTCGTCTGATTCTGCTAAGACAAGAGTTCGATAAAGTGGAGAGGAGGAAATTTGGGTACGCATGCAGAATCTTGAATAATTTTATGAAGATTGGGGTTTAGCAGGGTAAAGGCGACGGTAAAATGGGGGAGAAGATGGCTATGTATCTGATCACCAATCTTTTGTCATGCGTTTGCCTTGAATTTCGCATAGAAGATTCTGAGTTATAAGGGTCTAGATTATTCTAACCATGCACTTTTACAGCCATCCACAATCTCTCTCTCTCTCTCTCTCTCTCTCTCTCTCTCTCTCTCTCTCTCTCTCTCTCTCTCTCTCTGACTCTCTGTGTGTGTCTCTCCCCCTCCCCAATCTCTCTCTCTATCTCTCTCTCTCTCTCCCCCCCCCCTCTTCCATCTTTTCTCTTTTTCTCTCTCTTTAGTTCTCTCAATAGAATCTCTCTCACTCATTGATTGTGACACACGCACTGTTCATATTTTTTATTAACTGATTAATATTGGCATATTATTGTTATTATAATTATTATTGCTATTATTTTTGCTTTGTAAGTATATCATCTTGGAGCATTGAAAAAAAGACACAAGTTACTGTTGATTTCCCCCCCCCCCCCTTTTTTTTTTTCTCCGAAAAAAAAACAAAAACCATCAACAAACCAAACACACCAGCCCTTAAATTCATGGCTATTGGACCTACGTGTGAAGTTCAGTGTTTGAAAATAAGATATGTATATGAGCAAAATCGGAAAAAAAAATATTTAGTTCCAATCATTTTTTTTTTCAAATGGGAACTTTCGAAAGATTGACCATTGCGTTGGACATTTTTTTAACGTCGGAAAAAGGAAACACTCACCAAAGGCTTTACGATGCTGTAATTCTGCGAACCCATTTTATCGGGATTCAAGGGGGAGAATAAATGCTACCACGCATGTGTCGTTGGCATGAGGACGACGAGCATGCCTTGTGCTGGGCCAAACCGACTGATAAACGCATTGAGCAGTGGAATAGGACTGGCAGTTTGCCACACTTTTGTACACACTGCACAAAGATGTGGACCTAGAGCTAAGTTGTTTTGCCTTTTTTTTCGGTTTTTTTCGTTTTGTTTTTGATTTTGTTTTGTTTCGTCTTGTGTTTGATGAAAATAAGGTGTGGCAAAATGCCCTGAGACTAGAAAGACTGCGTTGGCTTTGATAATTACTTTATTTAAACCTTTCGCGTCTTTTTTCTTTACTTTACTAATTTTTTGAAATCTTGTTGTCCTCTTTGATAACCATCGTCAAGACCTTTTTTTTTTCTTCTCTTTTTCTAATATGTATAGCTAGATCAATAAACTAATTAGCGCCTCTATCTATCTATCTATCTATCTATCTCTTTCTCTCTCTCTCTCTCTCTCTCTCTCTCTCTCTCTCTCTCTCTCTCTCTCTCACTCACACCCCCACCCCTTTCTTTCATCGCTAACTATACATCATACATGGTTCGAGTCTTGCCACAGCAGTGTTTAGACCGTGAGGATTGTCCTTCCGCACGGAGGAGGCATCAAAAGCTTTTGACCTCACAGCAACTAGTCGAGGGGAGGGGGAAGCTTCTGACAGTCTAGCCAGGAAATGAACTTCCGGCTCCTGTGAGCATTGGGCTTTATGCTTAGGTCGGAGATGGCGACCAGAGTGTGTCAATCATAAAAAATGCCCCTTTTTTCGTTCTTTTTCTGTTTAAACTCTATGTATCTGTCTATGTCTGCCTCTCTCTCTCTCTCTCTCTCTCTCTCTCTCTCTCTCTCTCTCTCTCTCTCTCTCTCTCTCTCTCTCTCTCTCTCTCTCTCTCTCTCTCTCTCTCTCTCTCTCTTCCCTTTCCCCTTTTTTTTAAACAAGCTTAAGCTTTTTCATCATTACCTTTTTCGTGTCGAATAGAGATAAAGAGGAATCGAAAATCTGGCCTTTCATAACTTATAACATAAGTTATTTCAAGAGATGAAAATCTGAATGCTTGGCAAATAAAAAATGAATGTCTCATGTTCTCTCCTCTCTTTCTCTCTCTCTCTCTCTCTCTCTCTCTCTCTCTCTCTCTCTCTCTCTCTCTCTCTCTCTCTCTCTCTCTCTCTCTCTCTCTCTCTCTCTCTGTCTCTCTCTCTCTCTCTCTCTCTCTCTCTCTCTCTCTGTGTCTCTCTCCCCTAGCGCTGTCTATGTGTTCCTGCCTCTACAAAGTGACAAGACACTGTTCTCTCTATCACATCGCTCAGTCAAGATTTTTTTTTTTTTTGCCCCACCAGTTACATGTTTATAATTATTACGCCTTACTCTTTGTATCTGAGTTGTCCATGCTCCGTTGAGGGGGGTGCAGCCGACAAGAATGAAGAGAATTTAAGGGTAAATTGGAAGTCTTAATATACTCTCAAAGACACGTGTTTTCATTCCAAGAATACAAGAAAGGTGTGGGTAGCTCGTCAGTACGGATTAACATTTTATAAGGCCTTATTAATTAATTTATTTCACGAAGTAAGAAGGGAATGTCCATCGCTGCTTCGTGCACCGGTATAATCGTTCTCTACTCGTACATGTTAGCTCCAGTACATCAAGATACAAAATACCAAATATCACCTCAGCACATGTCTGCAGTTAGCTATTTTGTCGAACGAAATCCTGTGAGCCAGACTTAAAGGTCAGTTTTCATAGTGTGTTAGGTTATGAAACTGAACCGAGGCCGTAATGAAAAAAAGAGAGAATTATGTCGTTGCATGCTCTGGTGCAATTATTTTGAGATCTCGATCTGCAGTGGAAGGGCGACAGCAGGATAACGTGCACTATGAAACGGAAATAGAAGTTATTGACGAATTGTGATGCCAGCTAGCCGTTAATGGCCTTTAGATTTGTATGAGGACACCACTTATATAAAGGTGTCGAGAAAAGATGCGAAAAAAGGGTGGACGAGGGGGTATAAGAGATTGTGTGAGTGAGATAGAGAGAGAGAGAGAGAGAGAGAGAGAGAGAGAGAGAGAGAGACTATAGAGAGACTAGAGACAGAGGAAAGGCGTTATGAGATAGGTGAAACAGTATTTTTTTAACAATTATGACTCGAAAATGGCTTTGAATTCTATGTTTTTTTCTATTTTAACGAAAGAAGAAGCCTCACGTAATCCAAACTAATTTTCAGTTGCCTTGAAGGGAGGAGGACGGTAAGGAAGAAATAAGATATTCAGGTGACGAAAGATTGTGTGTGTGTAGGAGAACTTTCATAATTCTACGCCAGGTTTTATACTAACATTTTCCTTTGTAAGGTGATATTATTATCCAAGGTGATCATGAAGGTGTGACAACCAGATTGAGTTGCTGGTCTAGATTGATGAGTAATTTGCTCCTTTAAACCGTCGGCTGTCTAATGAGTTGTTCCGAGGATCCCAATTGAAAGGGCAGGGCTGTGATTTTCCATGGAGTTTCCACAAGCTTCTTTGGAAGCTTTGGTAGAAAAAAAAAATCATCTCTTCTTAATTGGATCGATTCTTTCGATACGATATGGCGATTATAATGATAAGGATTTTTCTCTGATTAGCGTAGTTATTGGCTATGCTTTATTGGTTGGTAATCGGTATCTTTTTCCGCGCGCTTATTTAAACTTCACCTTCTGCTGTGTTAATTATTATTAATGTTATTATTGATCAATATATCTTCCCATCAAAATAATGAAACTATTCTTTTATCTTGATATCTGTGTATTATCTTCTCGATCTGTCATTGAGGATGTTCGATCTCCTTGAAAAGTCTAAGTGAGTATTTTATATAACAGTCTGAACTCGTCCTTAAGTTTACCAACTGCGGTGATCTTGTTTAGAAATCAATACATTCTCAATTTTCTTTTGTTTGTGTCATTATCTTTCTTGTTTACCTCTTGAAATGTTTGTTACGTAGTTTAATTATTTTGTTAATATTAAATACAAAACAATACCGGTCGAAAAACTTAACCCTCAACATATGATATTCGTGGACGAAATTTCCAATGTTTGTTTCATGCAGTAAAGGTATAGGTCTGCACCGTCCTTGTACATCACTATCGATCAATTTGAGTTGTTTGACATAGCCCTTTCTATCTTCGATGAATCTGAGCGAGATTTGCTAGATTAGTCAGCGTAATCTCTGATTGGGGACGACTATGTAGCATGCTCTTTTTATTTTCTCACTGCGTAGCACTGTGCTACTGAGAATTATGAAACACGTGACTTTCCACAGGCGGTTCAGCTTGGGTCCATCACTGCACAGAAGACCAAAGAACTCAGCAGCACCGTCAACGAGTCGGTCCTCAAACCTACCGCTGAGAAGGTAAGATCGTGAAGACCAGCCCCCTCTGCCACTCTGACTATATTCTCATTTAGCTGGCTTGGGCGACCAGCCCCCTCTGCCACTCTGACTATATTCTCATTTAGCTGGCTTGGGCGACCAGCCCCCTCTGCCACTCTGACTATATTCTCATTTAGCGACCAGCCCCCTCTGCCACTCTGACTACATTGTCATTTAGCTGGCTTGGGCGACCAGCCCCCTCTGCCACTCGGACTACATTCTCATTTAGCTGGCTTGGGTGACCAGCCCCCCTCTGCCACTCTGACTACATTGTCATTTAGCTGGCTTGGGCGACCAGACCCCCCTCTCCCGCTCTGACTACATTCTCATTTAGCTGGCTTGGGCGACCAGCCCCCTCTGCCACTCTGACTATATTCTCATTTAGCTGGCTTAGGCGACCAGCTCCCTCTGCCACTCTAACTATATTCTCATTTAGCTGGCTTGGGCGACCAGCCCCCTCTGCCACTCTGACTATATTCTCATTTAGCTGGCTTGGGCGACCAGCCCCCTCTGCCACTCTGACTATATTCTCATTTAGCTGGCTTGCGCGACCAGCCCCCTCTCCCGCTCTGACTACATTCTCATTAGGTGGCTTGCGCGACCAGCACCCTCTGCCACTCTGACTATATTCTCATTTAGCTGGCTTGGGCGACCAGCCCCCTCTGCCACTCTGACTATATTCTCATTTAGCTGGCTTGGGCGACCAGCTCCCTCTGCCACTCTGACTATATTCTCATTTAGCTGGCTTGGGCGACCAGCCCCCTCTGCCACTCTGACTACATTCTCATTTAGCTGGCTTGGGCGACCAGCCCCCTCTGCCACTCTGACTACATTCTCATTTAGCTGGCTTGGGCGACCAGCCCCCTCTGCCACTCTGACTACATTCTCATTTAGCTGGCTTGGGCGACCAGCCCCCTCTGCCACTCTGACTATATTCTCATTTAGCTGGCTTGCGCGACCAGCCCCCTCTGCCACTCTGACTATATTCTCATTTAGCTGGCTTGCGCGACCAGCCCCCTCTGCCACTCTGACTATATTCTCATTTAGCTGGCTTGGGCGACCAGCTCCCTCTGCCACTCTGACTATATTCTCATTTAGCTGGCTTGCGCGACCAGCCCCCTCTGCCACTCTGACTATATTCTCATTTAGCTGGCTTGCGCGACCAGCCCCCTCTGCCACTCTAACTATATTCTCATTTAGCTGGCTTGGGCGACCAGCCCCCTCTGCCACTCTGACTATATTCTCATTTAGCTGGCTTGGGCGACCAGCCCCCTCTGCCACTCTGACTATATTCTCATTTAGCTGGCTTGCGCGACCAGCCCCCTCTGCCACTCTGACTACATTCTCATTTAGCTGGCTTGGGCGACCAGCCCCCTCTGCCACTCTGACTATATTCTCATTTAGCTGGCTTGGGCGACCAGCCCCCTCTGTCGTTCTAACTATATTCTCATTTAGCTGGCTTGGGCGACCAGCCCCCTCTGCCACTCTGACTATATTCTCATTTAGCTGGCTTGGGCGACCAGCCCCCTCTGCCACTCTGACTATATTCTCATTTAGCTGGCTTGGGCGACCAGCCCCCTCTGCCACTCTGACTATATTCTCATTTAGCTGGCTTGCGCGACCAGCTCCCTCTGCCACTCTAACTATATTCTCATTTAGCTGGCTTGCGCGACCAGCCCCCTCTGCCACTCTAACTATATTCTCATTTAGCTGGCTTGCGCGACCAGCCCCCTCTCCACTCTGTCTACATTCTCATTTAGCTGGCTTGGGTGACCAGCCCCCTCTGCCACTCTAACTACATTCTCATTTAGCTGGCTTGGGCGATTCAAATAGAAGAAGAAAAGAAAGAACAATCTTCTAAGCAATTCGTATGTCGACATAGTCATCCTGTGCTTATTTTTCTAACGTTCTTAAACAGCTGTGCACTTTGGCACGTGACTCGAAAGATTAAACTATTAAATGAACTGCATGAACACGGTTACTGAATCGATTGAAAAACGTGTTTAAAGCTCAGTTAAAGAAGGAAAAGAGAATGTTAAAGATTTAGGGGGTGTGGGTAGGAGATGATTTGATGTTGAAATAATTTTACAATCAGCTATATATTGCATCTAGTGCACAATATTTTGTCTAAATTTCAGCAAGCAGAAATTCTATACATTGCTAACTTGCATTCTTTATGCCTGTGTTTTTTTTTCCCTAATTATTGTATTTCTTTTTTAACTGTCACTGTCATGTATTCCACTTGTGATGCTTATTGATGTATCGTTTTAATATTTTTCACTCTGCTTGGAAGTATCCCCATGTTCAATGTCGTGAGACTTGCATGCTCAAATTATTACTCCACTAAACTCTCTACTATTATTTGAATTTAATGCCTTGCAATGTCCAAAAGATACATTCTTCCTCATGTTGAGAGAGAGAGAGAGAGAGAGAGAGAGAGAGAGAGAGAGAGAGAGAGAGAGAGAGAGAGAGAGAGAGAGAGAGAAATAAGAATCATTGCAGTGATAATTATCTCTGTCTACCTATGGGAGGATAGTCGCTCTCATTTGTCACTGCGATAGTGGAATCGACCATACCTGGTGTTTCTTCACGTGTAGAAATATCGTAGAATTCTCCATCGTGAGAAACCATCCGTCTTAGTCTCCTTACTAATAGCAGCCTCAAGAAACACAGAGGTGGTGAGACTACACAAAACTAGGTCATGAGAAATCTAGATCTGATTCGTGTATAATTGAACATTTGAAAATTTCGACGGAAGCTAATCTGATGATTAACATTTTGATCCATCGAAGTAATTGGCTGAACTTGGTCAATTTTTTTTTTCCATCTTAAATATCGAATGTTTGATTTTTTTTTTTTTGGACTTGATTACGCATATTCTCAATAGTTTTTGATTGGTATTTTTTTTTTTTTTTTTTTTTTAACAGAGAGAATGGTTGTAATTTTTTTTTTTTTAGACAGGGAGAATGGTTGTGAATTCTCTACTCGACTCATTCATTTTCTTGTTGCTCCCATGATGTCCCTTCGCTCATGTCTCTAATCTTTGTCTCGATTTCAGGTTAAAGACGGAAAACTTTTAAATGAGGTCGGAACATCAATGAGTGGATTTGCGTCAAAGGTGAGAGCCGGAAACATTATCTGTATTATCGGGGAAGTTAATGGTTCAGGAGGACAAGGGAGGAGGGTAGCAATATTAGCTCCAATTTATTTTGTTTAATGTTTTCTTTTTTTTTCTTTTTCTTTTTCTTTTTTTTTTGTTTTGGTTCACTCTCGTTTCGCTTTATTTTCCCTTTTTTTTTTCTTTAAATCATGATCTTTTTCTTATATTCTGATAGGCCCTAAAGATATCACTCAGTGACTTTATTTGTTTGTTTCTTGTGGAAGGGAGGAAGATATTGAATTGCTGTCATATTATATTTTCATGTTTAAAAGTTGAATTCCCTGATCGCAGTTTTTTTTTACTTGTCTGACTCATTTTGAAATACATAGAGAGAAGGAGAGAGAGAGAGAGAGAGAGACAGACAGGCAGACAGACAGACAGACAGACAGACGGAGAGGAGGGGGAGAGATAGAGAGAGCAGAAGGAGTGTAAGAGAGATAGATAGAAAGAGAAGAGAGAGATAGAGAGAGAGGGAGGAGATAGAGAATGCCTCCAGCAAGACGAGTTAAATCAATCAATTTCTGTAATTAAATTTCGCATTCGCATGTCTAGCTGTCTCTTGACACGGAGTTGAGACATGAAATCCTGTTAGGATCCCGAGCTTTTTGCGTAATTGAATTAACCACGGTCGTAGATGAGTTTCCCGTGAGTTTGAAAATAAGATTTAATTACATTTTTGTCCGTTGCGTTTGTGTCCTTTTAACTACAAGCTTTCCCTTTTCCCATAACAAGTTAGGGCTCGAGCTATACATGCATACAAAGACCTCTTTCCAAAAAGACAAAATTACCCTCAAGTTTGTATTATAAAACTGTGAATGTGATATCTATTGCATAGACGCTGTCTGCACGACAGAAGGGCGTAGACCTTGGTTATTATTAAATTGATCTCAATAAATTTCTCCAAAAGTTTCACGCTTACCAGTGCCATATCAGCCCTAAAGCTTCGCAAGTTAAGTTTATTGTAGTATTTGAAAATAAACTGCGTTGCAAGCGGCTAATCTTGCTTTTTAATGTTGTTTTCATGATAATTGTTCTGTCCAGAAAGGGTTCATTCATTTTCAGTCTTGAGGAAAAATGATTCATCCACAGATGTAGCGAAGCTAGAATGTGAACAATTTGTAGTAAAGCTAGGAGATGTTGGACTTTGAGGTATGCATAATAGCAGAAAGAAGCAATCAGTTTTAGTGTTTTTTAATTATCTTAAATTCTTATTTATTGCAGCTGATTCCTTCGTGGTTATGTAGTAGTCGGAGTAACTTATGCTACAAATCAATGTCGGATACGAATTTCGTGTTGAAAAACATGAATAAATGTTGATGCAAATAGTCCACCGGAATCGCCAACTAGCTCATGAATTAAGATGATATCATTTCAGTCAATTTCTTGAATCCATGTGCACAAACTGATAAGGGTTAGCATGCTCAGGCCTGTTAATTGTAATTTGTAGGAGATAAAAATCAGAATGTTAGTTGCTACAGAGGATCCGATCGATATCACCCTTCGCAGTGAAGCCATGCGTTGATAATTTTTTCACTCTCACTTGTTTTTACCTCTAGCCACGCATGAATACACACACAGACACATGCAGACAGTATGGCAGAAATAATTATATGCTGTAATTTATTCTATGCAAACAAGAAGTGTGTCATCCAGTACTAATGACTCATTTCCGCACGAGAAGCTTTGTTGTATGCATTAAAAGACAATTATTTATTAAATGGCCAAGTTAATTGAACAATAAGATCAGTAGTTTATTCCTTGAATGATTTCTGAACGTTATCATTAACAATTTGAAGAGACCATTCAATTACACTGAAACTGTAATTGGTATTTCTAAATATTGGCCATCGAATCAAACTAGCTTATAGTCGAGTCAGTGATTTAGTCCCAAAAGTAACATTATTGTGATGCTATCTATTCCCCTGCAACGCTTTATAATAAGCAAGATGATGAGTCATCGTCCTTCATCTGAAAGACTTTCTCAGTTGCAGTCAAAGCCATACTGACTCGATTATTCTTGCTCTTATTGGGCGTTTGGAGGTGTGGATAAAATTCACTACCCGTTGAAACATTAGCGGCGGACTAGTTTGGTGAAGTCGAGCTTCTATTGTTTTTCGATTTCTACGAACCAAAATTGATATCACTCTCGTCCTCTCGCCACCCGCTGCAGACGTCGTAATCGGCGGCCGATGGTGTATTATATTCTGTGCGCCGAGGTCAATGGTGCAAACGGTAGCATTTTGACGTGTCAGGGAAGCTTGCATGTATAGCTAGCCGTAGATTAATATGACGGCGCACAATTATGTTCGTAAACAGGGTCGAAACGGTTGGCGCGATTAAAAATAAAGAAAAGAATCGAGGCAGAATTAACGTTAGATCTAGACTTAAATAAATTGAGGACAGAGATCAAGAGAAACTGAGAGAGAAAGAGAGTATATGTGTTTAATGTTAATATGAAGTGAGCGATCTTTTAATATGAAAAAAATTGTTTGTTGTGGTGGGGGGGTGAAATTTTTATTTTTTATTATACATGTTCTAGCCATTAAGATTTTTTTTTTAAGTGAGCTCTATGGGTATTCTTTTTTATGAGAACGCATGCAAAACATCTATTAATCTAATTACTAATGTTGAGCAGAGAGAGAGAGAGAGAGAGAGAGAGAGAGAGAGAGAGAGAGAGAGAGAGAGAGAGAGAGAGAGAGAGAGAGAGAGAGAGAGAGAGAGAGAGAGAGAGAGAGAGAGAGAGAGAGAGAGAGAGAGAGAGAGAGAGAGAGAGAGAGAGAGAGAGAGAGAGAGAGAGAGAGAAACTAAGCTATCGTCGTAAATACACAAACCATTAATATTTTATGCTTCAGTGAAATACGTCGGCTAGTATGAAGTTAAGTGTGATTTTCTAGGGGTTTATTTCTCAAACAGGAATTTATCAATTATCTTAAAAGATAATGTGCTATGCTTTGCACATTATTACTACTACAATTGAGTTTGGACTTACGGTTCACTAGATTCATTTTCTTAATAGATCACTATTTTGGTAAGGCAAGCAAAATAATTTTTTTTTTACCTCAGAAGTCATTAATGTAATATAATACTGTAGGATCAGACCATTGCTTTCATGGCTCTTATTATGCTCTGAATTCCACAGCTGTCTGCTGCAGGCACTAAGGGCTGGAAAGACCTGCAGTCTTTGTGGGGAGAACCCAAGACGACTCTCAACTCTGCTGACACAAGTCCAGGGGAAAAGTCTTCCCTGCTGGGCAGGGGCTCCTATGGCAGTGGAGAGTATGTGTTCATCTATTGTTTCCATACTATCTATGATAATTATAAGTGGCATACTTTAAGTTATTTTGTTTGTTTCGTGGATAGGCCTTCTCTGATATAAATGTGCTTCAGAACAACTTTTCATTAGTTTATAAGTGCAGATAAGATGTTTAGTTTGCAAGTAGTATCTACGCATTTACTTGGGGTGTAAGAATCGCCTAAATTCTTAGCTGATTTGATTAGTTCTCACTTTCATGATGTAGATTTTCCTCCATGTCCAGATATTTTCAAAACGCGAGAAGAATTAGTACATCAGTAGACTTACTATATGCTTTGATCAAAATTATATTTATCGTATAATATGTGAAAAGAAAGTTCAACCCCACAAAGAGAGATGTGAGCAAAAAATAAATATTATTTTGAAATGTTCACTGTAAGGTGTAATGTATAAAAATTGTGTTTATATCATGATATTTAAATTGTTGCTCTAAAGAAATATCATGGGAAGTACTCTGTAGTAACAAAATAAGGATTTTGTTCTGAGGTAAACAACAAATACAAGCAGTGTATAACCAAGGCTATACTCTCAAACTGGGTTTACTGACTGTTTTTGTTTTAGCATCAGTTATTATTGGAGATATGTCATAATATTTTGTAATAGTCTTGAAGGTTAATACCATTGAAGTTTAGTACATAAAAAAATAATTCATTAAGAGACCAATATGGTAAGGGCAACAAATGAAAAAAAAACACCTTTTCATAATATTAAGATTAAAAATTATTTCTCCTCAATTATGTTCTTTGGTATCGATAAGAATTTTGTTTATTAGTTCTCTGGCCATGAAATGATAAGGTCCTCACCCTGTAAATAAGTAGCTAGTTCAAAGTGCATAGGTGGCATTATTCACAGAATGCCATGAGTTCACAATTTTCTTCCACAATAGTGCTAAGTAGGTCATGTGATATTGTTGAGCTTACCTGATTCTATTGCAAAAAGGTTGCTGGCCTCTGTATTTGCCAGCTGTCACTTGTCACTATTTTTTTTTTTTTTTTTTACATTTTTTGAAATTTAAAAATAAAATCAATTGCTTGTGCCTGTCCTTTTCTAACATTGCCTGAAACAAAATCTTAAATTTTGTTAGTCATTCATGGAGTTCACTAACCTTAAGAAGCACAAGGCATTGGGCCTACAAAGCACAGTTTAAATAGAGCAGACTTTTGCAAAATTTGTTTTGAAAATTTCTGCCTTTTTAAAAAAAAAGGAAATGAAGCAACAATTGGTTAAAAACTGATTCTATAGCATTATTGCCACTTGGTGGAAGTTATTAATTTTTGTAAGTAAGGATAATGATTGTGTGAAACTTAACTGCTTAACAATGTATAACTGAATACGTGGAATGTATGACTTGCAAACGAAACCACTTAAAATTTTCAATGTTGTTGAACATTTTAATACAGTCTTTGTGGTCATGACGTCAGATACCAAATACTGTGAGAAAATATGTATGAATAACTCATGTCAGATCTGAGTTTGTTGAATTCTCCCTCAATGGGTACAATAAGCTTCCCAAAAATGCTGTACTAAAACTTTCAATTTTATCATTTTTCTTCACATTTATTATGTTGCACATTGTATAGAGCCTTGTACAAAAATAGTCAGTACCTTTTATTAGCTCCATAACAAACATGGAGTGTGAGTCTATCATGCAATGCATTATATTGCTCTTATACTTGCTGATGAAGATTGTTTCATTTGAAGAAAACTTTTTTCGCTTTTTTTCTTTTTGTTGTTGTTGTTATTTCGTTGGTACTTAATTATTTTCCCTTAATCAAAACTCAAGAACTTTTACAGACTATAATAAAATTATTTTAGAGACTACTTTTTTAAAAAAAAGCTTTTTAAACCGATGAAAACAATGAAGGTGATTACAAATTCTGATATAAGAGTAATTTTGCACCTCCTCTGTTTGCCCTGAAATTTCACTAGCAGACAAAAGAAATTTGTTGCAGTCAGTAAACCAATGTCTTCTTTCTTATATATTGATTTAGTGACTCCTCTAAAGGACATCTTCTAGGAGAGGAGGATGACTCCTGGGGTGACTGGGGAAATGAGTCTGACTGGTCTACCTCAAATTCTAAGAGAAATGCCAAGAATAAAGACTCTGGCTGGACAGCTGGGAATGAGGATGACTTTGAAGCCTGGCTGAATGATGATACTTCTACATTGTCAACATCATCCAAGACCAAAAGTGGAAGCAGGAAAAAAGGAGGTGAGGAAGACCAGCATGATAGTGACATCTCGAGACCAGCCTCCTCCTCTGGGAAATATAAGTCTTCGAAAAAGAAAACATCCCAGCAAAAACCAGTGTCTGGTGTCTGGGACGATGGGGAGTGGGACTCTCTGGGAGACATAAAGTCAGGGTCATCAAAGAAGCAGAAGCAACCACTTGTGGGCAACTTGCTTGACTTGGATGAAGACAATGGTGTCGGCCAAGGAGGTGATGGTTGGGACAATGAAGTATGGGCTGCTGATGAAGATGACGACTGGCAGACTTTAGAGCTAGATGCCAAGCATTGATAAAGGCTTATTGAGATTTTGCCCTAGTTGAAATGATATATAACTTATCAGATGTTAAAGTTAATAGAAACTATATTATGGTGTTGTTATGGTTGTATTACATGTGTACAAGAAGATCTTTGCTCTCTCTATCATGTTGAAATTCATGTCCTTATTTTTGAAAAAAAGTTAAGAAAAAAACAAAACTTCTTGATTATAAATATAATATATTATAATTGAAGATAATCGAATGAAACTTATGTAATATAGTGTAATAGATGGACACTTAATATGTCTAGAGAATGCTCAGATTTTTTCTTGTTGAACTCAGAGTAAAATTCACCACTAGTAATGGCATATTCAAGTCATGACTATGATAGGTTATCAGTATTGATGTGAAATCACAAACAATTAGAGTATGGTAGGTCTTCACGAAATATGGATTATGTAAAAAGTATTTTTTTTGGAAAAAATAAAGAGAAAGTGAAAGTTTTTAAAGATGAAGATGCTCACTCATATGCCTTTAATATGAGCAGCACTTGACCCTTAACTTTATCAAATTTTCATGCCTAACTAGTGTGTTTTGCTCGCTCGTATGACAGCTTTGTCCACAGCAACTTAATAGGCTTGATGTGACTTTGCACCACATTAAACAAAAACAAAGCTTCTGCAGAGCTAACTTTGACTAAACCAATCATTAATGACTTCTTTCTTTGGTTTTCTGCATTATCCATAAGTATAACCTAGAAAGGACTGCATAGCTTCCAGGTGTTGTCCCAAAGTTTCTGTAGGCTTGAGCTCACAAATCCCAATTTTGTTCGAGAACTAAAAATATCATCCAAGTGAATGTAAATAAATGTAGGTCTCGGAGATTTAATGTATAATATGGTCCTATTGTACATCAGAATTAGTCGTGTGTTTGTTATTTAAAGATTGTTTCTAGATGAACTCTCAGCCTATAGTTCCATGGCCCAAGTATGTAGCTATTTTATTTTTTAGAAATAAATAGAATATTGATTCTGGTCTTTAAGAAACCCTTAAAAATTAAGTTAGCAACCTGATCATACTTGATATAATTTTTAAGCCCTGAAATAAATTTCTAAGTGTATGAATAAAAACTATATTTCAAAAACGAAAGATAGTACAGATTATAAATAGTGTCATGGAGGCTTATGCTCTGTGGAGGTTGATTTGATACAAAAAAAAAATAATAATTATAGTAAATAGTTTGCATGGCTATAGACAGTAGTTTTAATTACTTCTATTGTTTATTACTACTACTGATACCCACGATTTATCATTTTTAGGGAAAGTTTTGCTTTGTGGTACAAATGAATGAACAATTTAATAAAATCAGCTTTTTTATCTGTGAGAAATAATGGACTTTTCCTTGATTGATTGTTAAAGCATTAATTTTTTTCAGAATAATTATATAGATGAACTGAATCAATTAAAAAAGATATTAGAGCTTTGCCTATTTTGTAAAAATTCTGAAAATAGCAGATAATTTTCTTGTGGTACAGCTCAAATTTGAAAGTTTCAAATTTCATTGAATTTGAGAAATGAACTCACTTTGAGGCAAGTTGCAGTTACATTTTCTTATTAGGTTCTTAAATTCTTTGTTAACCCACCCTCTCTAGTCAAAAGTTTGTTGGGTCATATGAATTCACTCAGAAATATTTCAGTGTCATCTCCAACTGTTGCATTGTTTTGTCACTTAAAATGTTTTATATCAATGTTGCATTTTGTGAATTTTTGACAGTGTCTTTGTGAGTTTAGTTTATGTTTCAAATGTCAAATATGGCAATCTTGTCTATGTTTGAAAGGAAAAACAATCTTCTTTGAGTGTATCAGCTGGCATCCAGCAAGGCCATAATTCTTTTAATCAGGTGATTCTTATTTTGTTTTTGTGGGTTGCAAAGCTGTCATATTTATTTGCCGTTATAAATTATGTAAACGGATAAGTCCTGATGTTATTATGTAATGATTTGTAAATTTCATGCATGTTTTGTTTTTTGTTGGTTTTTTTTGTGACCAAAAGAATGAATGTTAACTAAATTACTATATTGTTAAAATTGATAGCTAGGTACCTTATGACATTTAAGTTTGTAAATATGGAGAAAATTGCTTAGAGAAGAAATTGGGGATTAAAGAGGGAAGAATAATTGTACCAGACTTCAGTTTTTGCAAGAGAAAGGGGCGGGGAAAGACATAAATATATACTGAGCAGTGTTGTAGTTCTTCAGCGGGAAACTATTTTCTTGCTGATCTTCTTCTCAGAATTGCATAACCTATGATCTTTGGCGAACTAGTTTTGAGGACCTCACTTTTTTCTTCTTAAAATGTTTGCCTTCTTGATACAGCAGAAGACTTTCAGGGAAATATGGATGTAAATGTAGTTTTACCCCTTTGAATTTATATTGATTCTTCTTGTCTCATACCATCCTATGTGAGGAGGATTCACTATGGTAATGGTTGATGAACTTCCTTTCCTTAACAGTCATTTGAAGAGAGATAAAACGAGTCATACTTTGATCCGTTTATTGGCATTTGATCTCATCTAACCAACCCTATTTTTGGTTTATATAAGATTTACCTAGAAAGGTGAGAATCGGGGAAAAATTGAGCTTTAGGAAAATATATCTTAGAATATAGAAACCTGATTTTAGATTCAAAGTGTACTCAAAATTATGATTATATGAACTCCTAGAGGTTATGGTTTGAACATATGATGTTTAAAGCAAGAAGAAACTTTTTACAAGTTTCCTCACCAAAACTGGGTGTCAACTTTTAACTGATGAGTCTATGCTGAAAATAAGTTTATCTCCCTCCTCTTCCCCTTCCTTATCATTTGACCTGCATATGAAAGCTGAGGCTTACTGATGCAATTATTTTAATTTACTACACCTTTGGTTTACATGTACTTTGTTGCCTCTTTTTTTGGAAGGGGAAAGGGACCCAAGCCTTGAATGGCTCCGTTTTGTTCAATTTTTACATTGGTAAGAAACATTTTCATTTATTTTTTTTTATTTACAGCTTTGTATTTTGTGGAGACTAATAATTGTTTTGTTGCTTAGTGTTTGTAAAAAGAGAAATGGTGCTTTGTTTGTGTATATATATATAAATTGTACCCAGGTGTTAAGGAGTCATAAGAAAGAAAGCTCATGTGAATGAAGGACATGATAGTGTGGTTAGGACATCATTGTACCATTTGTCAATATTTGAAACTTTGAATTTAATCAATGAAGTTCATCACATAGGTAATTCACTAAATTTTTTTTTCCTGTTTGTACGCTCTGTTCAAAGTCCTTCACAAGCTGTGACATAAATAGGTTTGGCATGATTCGTCTAGATCCCGTGACAGATTCTTATTTGCAAAAGAAATGAGCTTTTTGTTGTTTTTTCCAAAGCTTTTCATAAGAAAATATTTTTTCTGGCAGTTCCATCCAACATATATCTATAGGCCAAAAACTAAAGACCTATTGTATAGATGTTCCTGCTTTTCCTGTGTCTAGTGGTTTATAAGTATGAGGTTTCAAAATCAAATGTAATTTAGTTTTGAAAGGTTTCATCAGGTTATGATTTCATTTCCGATTGATATGTATATATATATATCTAATTTTTTTTTTCCTCCAGTGAATCTAACATTGCTGGTTAAATGCAGCAATAAATTTCTTGTTGTTGCCATTATCACAGTTTTAAAAGACTAAGAGATTGTTACACAAGAATTAAAAAATAAAGTAAATACATGTCAGTAAAGCAGTTTGAAACAGTGTATTTGTGGCAATTCTCATTAAATCATCATATGAAACATTGAATTCTTTTTTCCACTGCCATTTTTCGCAATTCGTCGCTTTTGATTGTTTCTCTATCCTGTAATTATTAATGATGGTCTTCCAGCTGCCATTGAAATTTTGTACACATTGAATTATGAACAATACAGAATTTTCTTTCTGCACATGTTCAACTTGATATATTTTCATTAAATATCAATGCCAGTATTCAGGGGGTGATTTTTAAGGTTTGTAGGCAGAGATATTTAATGATAAAGTAAGTACTGTTTATAGCGGCTCTGTAGGGTTCAGTGCAAATTTCAGGTGAAACCTTATTGCAGTTATGAATTTATCAGTATGTGTCATAATATGCATTTTTATGTGTCTTGCCATTGCCATGTCAAACCATTCAATCTTATTAGCTTCAAACTAAAAGCTGTGAAATGGTACTGTTTTGTGGGATGAGCATTATTTACATGTTTAATGAAATATTCACTCTCTTTGTAACTACTATAATAAGTTGCCTGCAAAAAATGATTAAAAATACTGGATTTCTCTGCACACAATTTCATAGCCTTGCCCCATATATGTGTGCTTCTACATGCTATTGATTTCCATGGTTACCTCATTAGGTACATCATTTATTTTGACATTTTTGTTGCTTCTCATAGAAATTTTTGTTAGTGCCAACATTATTTTTTTTTATTTCAATGGGAAATAACAAGGAAAGTTACTATACATATGCTAATTTGAGAGAGAGTTTAAGTCCATATGCTTGGTCAGTTTGAGATAGTGTATAACAATGTGATTAACAGAAGAGCAAAAAGAAATTGTATCAAAAGGAACATTTGTTGTTATTTTTTCTAGTGTGACGTGTCCCAAATAAGTTTTGTGATTTGTCGCTTAATTTTTTTTTTTATTTATTTCCTCCCTAAATTTTTCTCGTATAATTCATTACTCAGACTGAGAAAAAAACAAAATACTCTGTTTGCTCAACACTGAACAAAAACTAAAACATCGCATCTTCTCTGAAATGGATTTTCTATTGACTCATCCATTTTTCCTTGTAGAACTTTATATTTCATCAAGTACATACCAAGACTCTGTGAGCATCTTATAGTTTTTACAGTGTTGTTTTACAGTTGCTTTATTCCTAAAATAGTTTCATTTTCAATTCACAGTTAACCCAGTGTTTGTTGATTATCTTTAAGAACCCTTGATAGTATCTCTCGATTTTTATTTCACCAGTGAAGAGTAACTCACTAACTGGTGGCTCCTCTTGGGTGTGTGTCAACATATGTTTTTTAGTCTGGTATAACTAATGACTTTGGGGAGGTTGTTTTTAAATGAAGGACAATGGCTGCTGTGCTTGTTCATGCAGAAAACCTAACACTTGCTACATGAAAAAAAAAAGATTGACAAAATCATCATGATAAAATTATTTACACTCATGTTTTAAAAATTCTTAGTTTAGAAGTGAACGAAAAAAGTTCAACATTATAGTCTTTATTGTACTAGCTATAGTCATCATGGAGGTTCTTAATCTAATTAAGTGTGACAAGTTGTACAGATTTTAGTTAATATAAAAAAAAAATTAAGAATGACATATTACTCATTTTCTCATGGAACCATTTGATATTAATTTATTATGTTTAGAACATATTGCTCAGAGACCAAAAGAAAAGCAAATTGAGCTTTTGGAATTGGGTGGAAAAAAGCTTTCAAAAAGTACAAAAATATCTATAAGTTTTGCTGTAGGATCTACAGTAGAAGTTTCTTGTAGATTCCAAAAAGAGGTACAGTGTATGAAAAGTCAACTGAAAATAGGAGTAAGTTAGGGTCAATATGCAGAGACATGAATGTATGAACTTGTCTGTGACCTATACTTTACAAGAGTGGAAGTTTTTGAAGGATATCTTTTTATTAAAGTGCTTCATATAACTGAGTTTAATATCCCTCAGGGGGGGGGGGAAATCAGTCTTTTGGTCGTGCCTTTGCATTTTACTTTTTCATTTTTTTAAACAATGTAGTACATAAAAAATGAAGAGATAAATGAAGATGAGGATTTATGTATTGCTTGAAACCAGTTCATTGATTAATTGACTTATGATTCTTCATACATGCACAACATAGTCCATTGCATCAGGAAATGATATAGGAAATCCATCGTCCCAGTTTTCCTTCATATTTTCTTTTTTGAAGCTGTTTCAAATTATGCAACATACTACCAAAAATTGCAATTACATATCATGTATGAATACTAAAATGGATTTTAAAAAAGGCAAGGGAAAAAATCATAGACAAAACTAAGAGCTGAAATAAGTGTAAGAATTGAAAATATTATACAGAAAACTTAAGCACAAAATTTATGCATGAGTACATGTTTCATATTATTTCAATGAGCAACAATACTTCAAGAAAGATGTGATTGAATTTAAATGACAAATAAGCACTAGAGGGGTACTTGTATTACTTCCATTTAACTTTTTCCTTAACTTGTCATTACATGTCTTCATTTGCCTATGTGAATATGAAGCAAAAGTAGTAGATAAATACCCTTATGACTTTATGTATTTAAACAGTAAAAACGAGATTGCAGCTTTTCAGTTTGAACACTGATTTTCTCTTGAAAATAACTATTCACAACAAAAAGGGGAACTAGCAAAGGGGGTTGGGGGTTGGAAAAGAGACAGACATTCAAAGGTGCAGAAATAGAGGCATAGAGAGAGAGAAAGGGAAAGATAGAGATAAAAATAGAAGCAGGAGAGCAGCTCATTGACAGCACCAGCACTAACACAAGAATATGTATATAGGACTGTTACAAATTAATATTGGTCAAGGAGTTAAGAATATTCCTCTTCTTTCTCTTTATGATGTAAGACCTCACTAGAAAATGATTATCTTTCAATGTTTCTTGACCAATTTACATACCATACAATCATAGAGTATACTAAATCATAACTCAACTTATGAATGAGAATATAATTATCATTAAAAATGTGTACATTAAAAAAAAATAATGCAATGTTCAAATTTAAAAAATATTTTAAAACATCAAAAACACTATAAAAATTAATATATACAGAATTTTCTCTACAATTTTCAGACACCTTAGGCTTTCATTAACAGAACTTTTTTATTAATTAAAAAAAATTCAAAATAAAGGGCCTAGGGAAGCACTCTTGGATGAAAAGAGCAAATAATTTGCATTAAAAAATATATATATGTAATAATTAATACCCCTATACACCGTTAGTCTGATACAGTTAGTCTTGTAATAAGTGATATCAATTATCAGGCTGTTTGTAGCCCATCAGGCAAAGTCCTGTTAGGTAGAACGAAACTTAAAAGATGTGCCCATAAATCAATAACATGCACAAAATTCTTTGTAAAACTTTGGCAAAGAAAAAAGAAAAATCACTTCTATGAACGTAGAGCAGTTACTTTAAAACACATATCTGATGTTCATATATGACACCCTACTAGTAATTTAAAATTTTCTAATTGCCTAAAGTAATCTATTTAATACTTTAAAAGTATCTGGGTAATATTACTAATAAGGTAACTAAAAAAAGAAGGATCAACAAATTCCACTGGACATTACTTAATTTAGTACAGTAATATTAGTAATAATAAGATGCTGAATTAAAACATATCTTGTAAAAATACACATTAAAATCCCTCAAAAAATACAACCCCACAGATTTTAAACAAATTGAAAAAATTATTATGGCAATGATGAGGTATGTAGAGACCTAACCAATAAGCCACGTTCTGCAATTAGTTTCTGCTAAAGTAAAATTAAAGTTGGGCAAAAAAAATCAAATTTTAATACCTATAATTTATAAAGTAATTTTATCTTTCCTTATAAAACTGCAAATTTAAAGTCCCATCTACATGCATTTGATAGGTCATATCTGATAGAAATTTTTTTTTTTGCAGTGATTGCGTAAAATCTGGTATACCAATTACTATCAATATAAAAAATATTCAATAGTGTTTTCACTTCCTTTCCTGCGGGATTTTTATCGTTGAAATAAATTAGATTCAATTCTCAGATTTCAAGAAGTAGCCAAAAATATTTGCTGTCATGGCTCAGTATAAAAGTTGGGTTTTAATACCTTAAAAATCGATTCATAATTATCTTAATCTTAAGGTATCACACTGTGTAGACTTTTATTTATTCTTTATCTTACACACATATTAAAACTTAAAGCAATTCAGTACACCTACACATACTTTTTTATATAAAATATGCTCTAATTTACAATGTTGTATAAAATATGAACATTTATCAAGACAAAAAAAAATTATCTAACTAAATTTAAAAATGGTATGCTGCTGTTCTAAAAGTGTGCATTACTTGGAGTTGAACTAAAAAAAAAAAGACGTCTAAAATTGTAAGCCATCCTTTGACTTAAAGGGTCAAAATCTTTGCGAGCAATGTTCTTTGTGATAAAGGTAAGTCAGTATCAGCAACCCACTGGTACAATATGAACATTGCCAATTGGTAAATTTTTAAATAAATAATTATAGCTTTGTGACTTTATTCATCAATTTCATTTAACTAGCATCCATTCACTTTAAATTGGTAATTCTTTTTCATGTTTATTTTTCTTATGTTGTGCTTCAAGGTATTTTTTTCCCCTTTCTTTTTTTTTTTTCCATTAAAAATATTCTTGTGGCAGCTATAAAATGTTATTTTTTTAAATGGCTAAAATGAGGCAATTAATCTTCAAATGTGCAAAGCAGATAATTTCATGGAATGTTCAACTAGTTTTGTTTACTTCTATGCTTTGATTTTGTAGCTATGTTTTATTACATTTGAATTTAGAGTGCTTTAGATACATTGTAAACCATCATTTATAACCCATTTCTCTCTCTCTTTTTTTTTTAAATTAAGAATATGGGGATTTACTATTTAGACCCAAATGATTTTCTGTGGAGTCAGGTTAGGGCTGATAAAATGTATGCTTTTGTAACAATATACACTGTAAAATACAATTTACTTAAATAAGCATACAAGATGAAACAATGAAAAGCTAAAAAAACGCTACAATTATTAAAAGTCATCATGATCATGAACATTGCCAACATAGTCACATATTTCATCAAACTGCAATCGCAATACAACATCTCTGTCTGATAGAAGCTGAATAAGTGCTAAACAACGATCTTTGTCTTTTTTCATAATTTTGCCAATCTGCCCCATATTAACTCCTGACACTATTGCAACATAAGCATCATCTGCTCTAGGTATAACTGTCTCTAGGGATGATTGAGGCACATCAGGAATGACCTTGTTGCCCTCTGTCCTGCATACACAAACACCAGGGGAGGGCACATCCACAATTACAACTTTCTCTTTATAATACTTTCCATTATTAAAAGACTTGTCTATCATTCTAACCCTCAGATCATTCCTCAACCAAGAAAATCTACTTCGTGGCATATCTTCAAGATCGTCTTCAGATTTCACCTCTGTTTGATCTTTTAAGTGTGATTTAGAGTCTTTATACTTTGCACTTGAGTGGCTTTTTTCAGCCTTTAAAGGTTTATGTCCATCCATCAATTCCTCTCTACCACTATGCCGACTTCTCTTTGATTTCCTTGATTTGTGAGAAGATGAAAATTCATCGTCTTCTTCGCTGTCATGAGATGCATGTCCATGCCTCTTATGAGACTTTTTCTTCTTATGTTTGAGGTCACCATTTTCACGGTGGCCTCCATTTTTCATTCTCTGTTCATCACTTTCTTTGAAGGAATCTGCCTTTTGCTTGTTCAGATATTTGGAGAATTTTTCATATTCCTTCTTATCCACTACATTTACACTGCACTGCATAATATTAACCACTTTACCACTTATAGTCAATTTAAGCATTACCCGTGCATTATCTTCATCTATTCCTTCTACAATACCATAGAGGCCTTTATTCACACCATCTTTAACTACACAAAATGCATTCTTTTTCAACTCAAGCTCTTCTTTGTTCTCATCTTTATCAGTAGTTGACTTTTTATCTGGCCCTGAATTATTTCTGTCTGCACCTAAACCAAGACCTTTAGGTCTCAAGAGAGCTTCGACAGGGGCTATGGCTTTGCCATTTTTGCCTACACCACGATCTTTAGTCCATCCCATGCCTCGCAGCATTGCCATACCAAAATGCTCAATTGGTATCTGTTCATAGTCAGCATCATCTGGGACATCAGGTCTTAGTGACACATCTAGATGATCATCTGATTCAAAACCGTCAGGTACTTTATTTTGCATAAGAAGTGGAATAGATATGGAGCTGCCTATATGCCCTCGGTCCTCCCAATCTTCATTGTACCTTTTTGTTTCTAGGATGATTTCCTTTGCAGCTAACTCGTCAAGATTCGAAGGCGTTTCTAAGATTGTGTTTGGTTTGGTTTCTTTTGATACCGGCACCACATTTGTTTCTTCTGGTCCTCCCCGCCAGTTATTCTGCTTTATCAGTGGTATAATGTATTCTCGTTTCCTCGGTTTTGTTTCCTTTGATGATTTAATATCCTTGCCATCTAGAGACAGTACATAGTCCGGTTCATTATCTTCTTTCTCAATTGCCTCACCTACAGCTGATTTGCTCAGCTGTTTCTGCTCGAGTTTCTTTGAAAAACCAAAAGACAATCCTGTGCTTGTCTTTTTCTCATCCATCGTACTGGTGTCGTCCATCTTGACCGGAAGTAAACAATTGCATTGTATAGATCTTAATTTCTAAGTACGAAGAGCATTTATTGAAAGCGTTGTTTCTTTCTCCTAGTCCTAGTTTCTCAGATCATAATATTGACTTATTTTGTCGACTCGCAAGTCTATTCAACAGAATCTGTGAGACAGAGTCGCAGGAAATTGAAGGCGTGAAGTCAATGATCGGTCTAGCAACACGCCTCGGTATTGAAGATAGAGCTAGTGACCTTGGTATCGAAATATGTCATTTTTTTTTAATTATTAACGCCAATTGAATCCATCTGAAAAAATAATTCGTTGTTTGAAAAAAAATCTATCGGGGAGTCATACGATGGTTTGATTTTTTTTTCCACCTTAAGGTAAAATCTTATACTTGTGATATTTACCTATGAACTATATATAAACTTTTTTTTTTTTTAATCTACGATTAGATCTTATTTCTCTTTCTTGGTATAACTAACAATGCAATTGGAAGTCGTTTCTAGGTGATAGATTCATTGTGTACAGATATTTTGATCTATTTTCAAATCACGTATAAGAGTAAAATTATGAACGTACCATTCTAAGTATTCTAAATTCTATGAATAACCGCAGTTTTAATTGGGTTGGAACGTCGATTGGTATAGGTACTTGTTAATCAATAAGGTAAGAGAATTTAAGGAGGTAAAATCTTCTATCTATATCTGTGTATGTGTGTGTGTGTGTATATATATATATATATATATATATATATATATATATATATATATATATATATAAATTCTAGCCCGCTAAAAGTTAAAACAGGTCATATCACAACGTTTAGATTTTTTTTTAAATTATCGGTAGAACCAAGAACTCTGAACCTTCAAAGCGGAAAAAAGCACCCGGAATAAGTCTTCAGATCAAGGATTTTTTTTTTTTTTAGAATGTACCAGATCTAGATCGAAAGGGGCTTAATTAAATTAGACTTTTTGTTGTTGTTGTTTCTTGCTTTTAGTTAATTTTATTTTGTTCTAAATAAAGGGAGAAATATTTCTTACAACACTTCAGTTATGAGATTCAGCTTTTGACTTATCCATCAGTCAACCAAGTGACGTACTTTTTAGCGTATGCGATCATGACCTTCCATGCATCTCTATCCCTCGTCACTTTCAGTACATCTATCAATCGTCCTCCTTTTAGCCACTTTGGTTGTCCATCTAATATATTTTCACTGTTTTCCTCTGCTGCTTTTTCCTTCGATCATGCTATTTGTCACAAGATTTTCTAGTCTTTCTCTTCTCATCCATGGCCAAAAAGCCTGCCTGGCGTTGATGTATTCTAAAAGTGAGTGATTTTGTTGTGTCGGCTTCTCGTTTGATTTCTTTGCGGCACATAAGATTCTTAATATTCTTTGTAGGAACCAAATTTATGTTGCCTCCAGTTTCTTTTCTATTTTGAAATTGTCCAGGCCTCGCATCCATACAATAGAATGGGTTCAATATAGCTTTCCAGGGCTCTTCCTGTGTAAATCGAGATATTATTATTTGTTGGTTATTGATTTTATTCTGTGAAAACTCTTTTTTTTTTTACTTGCGCTATTCTTGATGCAATGTGAGTGCTGCGTCCATCATCTGATAATTAATTACCCAAGTATTTCAAATGACCCCTTCGATTGAGCATATTCTCGATGATAAAGATGCTGTTCTGTGGACACTCATTGTTTCCACTGACGACCATTACTTCTGACTTTTTGCTATTCAATTCCAACTCTTTCTTTCCGCTTTCTTCTTCAACGATGTCAAATAATTATTGCAAGTCTTCTTTATTTTCTGCAATGAATACAGTGTCATCAGCATAGTTATATGTCTCAAGCTGTTTACGTTGTGCACTCCCACTTTAATTCCTGGATATCCTTATAGGTTACACATAATTATTTCACTGTAGAGAGAGAGAAAAAGTCTGGGGAAAGAAGCACGCATCCTTGGCTGACACCACGCTTTATTTTTCTTTTTTATTAAAATCCAACCAGACCCTTCAAGAAAAGTATCTGTGAGGCTATTCAAAATAAAATAATTTTAAGTCTTAAGAGAAGCTGAGAAAGTGGTCCAACAATGGGCAATATTCAAAGTAGCGATCACAAAAGCAGCAGTGAAACAAATACTAAGAGTCGAAAGGAAATCAAAATAAAAGTCGATGACTGAGGATAATTTGGACCTTATGGGAAAAGGGAGACAAGTAAAAAAATAATAGAGAAAAATACTAAACGTTGCATAAGGAAATCAGGGGGGAAAATGTGATGAAGCCAAACAGAATTGGGTCATTGACAAGAGTAGAAACATCGAACTATACCGCAGAAGGATTGAGAAGACGATGTACAAAAACATTGAAGAAATCTCTGGAAAAAAAAGAAAAGAAAGAAAGAAAGAAAGAAGATATGCGCATGCACTGGATGTCATAAGTAAAAAAAAAAAAATGGTGATGTCATTTTTGGAAAAAGAAAAAAATCCAAGACAGATGGGCAGAGTACATAAGTGAACTTTTCGAAGAGGACAGAAAGGATTACACTGTAAGGAAGCGCAACTTTGCTGGTTCACCTATCTTGAAAGATAAGATCCGGGAAGCAATAAGAAGAGATTGGAGACAGACATTATATCAGTGGAACTTTTATAACTTGAAGACTATTGAACTGATAAGATCACATAACTACTCAATAAAATCTATGACACAGGTCAGATTCCACCAGACATCTACATTTATAGCACTGCCAAAGAAACCAGGGCAACAGAGTGTGAATTGCATAGAACGAACATTTTTATGAGTCATATCATCAAAATACCTTTAAGAATCACCATGATGCGAGTCACACACAAAATCAAACTAAAAACAGTCGATGAATAGTGTAGCTTTGTGGAGGGAAAAGATATAACAAATGCAATCTATATCCTTCGAACTACAAATGAACGAGCTCTGGAATTACATGTACAAAAAGAGGTATACCTGTGTTTCATTAACTACACCAAGGTATTTGACAGAATGCTACACGATGAAATAATCACACAACTATTGAACTAACGCAGTTGAAGATAGAGGGAAAAGATCTACGAGTTATCAAAAACAAGTACTGGAAACAGACAGCAGCATTGCGAGTTGATGGGGCAATCAGCTCATTAAGTAGGGCCAGAGGTTGGAACTTTCTCAGAATTCTCTGAATTGCTCAGTCCCATCTCTATGTGAAAAGTCTTATAATAACTCTTTATCTCCATCCCCCACGCCAGAAAACAGTTATAACAAATAACATACATGTATTAATAATATGTTCTTTGCCCATTGCGCTTACTTCCTGGGTAATGAAAATTTTTGAAGAACATACCATCATTCATCTTAAATTAAAAAAAAATAATAAAATTTATCAACCAATTCGTGTTGATGTTCTTGTGCATAAATGATATTTTATCCCTATTAATATTAGACAAAGAAAAGTGGTGGACTTATGTTCTTTGATTTATGAAGTGCTTTATACAACCCAACCACTTAATGGTCAAAAAAGGTGAATGCAACATTGCTTCTTGATCAACATCTTGAATAGTGAGTAATTCTACTGACACATATCATGCTAGCTCAGGCTCTGAAATTTTCTTCCAACAAAATAACTTTTAGGGTATCTCTGATGATAGGGTTTTGTGTTTCATAAAGACTATTAATAGTATTATTTGGGAGGTGTGGACATCATGCAAGAGAAGAGAAAGGAGAGAGAAATATTACTTATGGGGACTAGGTAGGCCTCAAAGTTTTCTTTGAGGACATCTCAGAATTTTCTAATGTGTAATGCAACAACCACATCATTATCAAAATTTAAAATGGGGAGCATGGATCAAAATGAGAGTACTGGCTAGAAATATATAGCACACATGTATTTTGATTAAAGAGTTCATTTGAATCCCAGGAAAATCTTATTTTTAACCCGTACTCTCTACTTCTTTTGTGTTTCAAAAGCATAACAGGTTGACCCCCAAATATGTAAGGCTGAAAATACTGGCAGGCTCAGTTGTGGTTAAAAAGCCACAGCTACATTTCAAATGCTATTAACAGAGAGGTTCCACCATATTTAACTTGTTCAAGTTCATCACTTTGCTAGCCAAATGAGTACTGTGCTTGAGATTTCTTCACAGGAATAATTAAAAAAAATATAAACTATCACACAGAATTAACACCAATGCATTTTGATAACATAATCGTTTTTATTCATGGTATCAAATTCAGAGAAAGGAAAAATGAAAAAATGAATACATGTTATAAAAAATACAAGTTATGTTCAAGTTCAGCATACAGAAAACTAATTCGAACTATAAGTATAATAATAAATTGAGAGTAAAGCTAACATGTTGCTGAATACAGCTTTATTGAGTAATCAGAAAATGTACAATATCTTTTGCATTCTCATCCATCCAAAATATAAAAAAGTGCAAACCAAAATACCACGGCAAAATTAGATTTTAAAAGAAAATACTCAACACCTCTTCAAATCAATGCATACATGGTTATGTACATGTACTGTACTAAGAAAAGAAACTTATAAAAATGTTTATAAATTACCTATTTAAAAAAAAATTTTCTGTTTCCACTGCTGTTTACTTCTACTGTAACTATATGGTATACATTTTGTAAAGAAAATAAACTTACAAACCTCTTCCCTCAAACATTCCAAATTTCAAGTGGTCAAGGATCAAAATTAAGTTGTTCAATCACTCAGATCACTGTTACTATTAAAACATTCATCATTTAAATTAAAGTTCTGACACAAGCAATCTTATTCTATATTTTAATAGAAATTTTGTAGGTTTTGAACAGTTTAATTTTCATTAAATGAAGCAGACATCAATATTTCCACAATAGTTCTTAAACTCAATCTTTTGATGTTGCTGAAATTTAACAAAGAAGTATACACATATGCTCTAAATGAAATCATATAGCTGACTTTCGTTGAGAGTACATTTTTTCCCCACAGTATATCTAATTGAGAATCTAATCTTACTTTAAAGTTACTTGAAAGTTTCCTTTTCAAGGCTCATAACCGGCTGTGAAGCAAAGAGCTATAAAGACATAGAAAACAGAAGATATCACAATTTGTCCACCATCATATCATAATCAACTGATCCCATAATTCATTTGTATTTCAAAGCCTTACTAAATGAGCAGCAAGTATTCCATCAGCCTCTGACATATACATTTTAGTAATTTACGTACAATTTTTATTTGTTTATTCTTTTTTAATGACAATAACAACTATTGTTGGCACTTAACACAGAAGTTAAAAGTTTAAAGAACATTAGAGGGACAGCTTGTAAAATTAAAAAATGAAGCATATGGGCATATGTTTACTAAAATGGAACAAAATGACCCAAACTGTTTTAACTGAATCAACTTGGATCATTCGTGTTATATGTGACTTTAAACATACTGGCATTACAGAAACAAACCAACTGGATCTTTTTTCTTGCGCAAATATGCATCTAAGGCCTTCACTGTTGTGTGATAGATCGTTGATTTGATTTGAAACAAATAGCTCTTACTGAAGAAGAGAATTATGGCTTGCTCCAACAAAAATAAAAGGCCACCTTTGTTATGGCTGTGGTTGAAAAAAAAAAAGAAAAGTTGATTTGAAAGGGGACACAATGAACATTGGATACACCCCATAGTTAAATTTAAATCTAGATCAAATTTATGGTGAGTTTCCCCATTTGTTTCCTGACATTTCTAAAGATTCTGAGAAATTTAAATAGCACCTTAGAATGGAACAATTAACATTTGATCTTTTTCCAGACAAAATCTTTGCGAAAACTCTACCCAGAAAAAGAGTCATGAGTTCAGAGAGACAACATCGCCCAAAGATAGACATAGCCAAAACAAAACACTGTCTTTTCAAATACATGTGGCATACAAAACAAAAAGCCTTTAAAACTATTATTTTTCATCATATCAAAGATGGTTGTGAGTAGACTTTGCAACTTTAGGGGTTGCTGATCACCAAAATGATAATGATTTTTTTTAATTTAAGTAAAATAAAGATTTTTTGTTTTACCCACAACATGCTTTTTGACTGACGAGTCACTCACAGAAACTGTGTAAATATGCAAGCCTTATTCCAACCGATCTTCAAAACATCAGCACAGTCACGTTGTTTTGATGGACATGCTCTGACAAAATTCTCTATGATTGCTTGTGAAGAGTAAATGTATTTCAGCTCCAGATTTTTGTAAAGTATTTTGGGTCGATTTGTTTCTGATTCAGTGTATACACAGCCTACCTATGTGTCATGAAATGAATATGTATACATACATGAACACTATTATATAATCATGCAAATTTAAGAACACGTATTATGTCATTGTTGCCATACATACCAGTCTGCCACAAGCTGTAGTCAATATAGTAATCACCTTAAAGTTTACATACATCAGATGCCTAAAACAACTGTTTGTACATACTTTCTAAGCAATATACCACAGAAAGAAAGCATTGTTATTATGTTAATACAAGTCATGTAATTACCATCACAATCTTGATAAAAAATATACATAACCTGTAATATTTTTTGTCTTACTTAAATTAATTGGTTATTCTTTCATGCCATTATTCCCTTGAAAAATTGTAGCGTTTAATAGATGAAAATGGCTCCTATTTTATGATATATGCATGCACAAGAACATCAGGAGTTTACCATCTCATTTCCATAAGCAGACCTACCAAATAGGCATATGATATAAATCTAGGTTACTTTCAGCACCTTTGTATCACATTAAGAAATGAGTAAAAAACAAAGACCTGACAAATATGTGAATGCAGGAGATTTATGAAATAAAAAAAGGAATTTTTCAGACACAGAAGACATGAAATCTTACCAAAATGATAGAGATCTAAAACCAAATCAAAATACAAATTAATAGACAAAACAATTTATATACTCACATATTCCCCCTGAATTCAGGTCAATGAAAAAGGCAAACCAAAGCATGTGAAAAAAACAAAAAAACCACTGACAACATAGTACCATGGACATTGTAAAGACTACCATCATTCATATACGACTGGTGCTTCCTTATTTTCTTTGTTGCATGCTTAATAGAGCAAAACTGCAATGTAACAGTGAAGGGGCTAGATGCTCAAAACAGAGTTCCATTATGACATTAAAGAATAAAAAAAAATGTTTGCATATTATCGATCTCCGATGAAATTTTAGGTCAGAAAGAGAGAGAAAGATTACACAAGATCACAGCAATGCAAAAGGTAGGATACACAATATTTATTGAAAAGAGAAAAAAATTGTACCAAATGGATTGATTTTGCAGGAATACATGTATAACTCGAAGGGGGAACCATTTTATTTCATACTTAAAATCATTTCATTGCCATCAATGCAAATCAGCTGAGTATCAGATCCTTTAATTTAAGTTGAAACTGTTCAGGATTTATTCTCAGTGTTTCTCAATATTAAAAATATCTGCTCCAAATTTCACCCACTGAATAGTGGCCTAGGAGAAATACACCTAAATAATTGTAACTTGTATGCAAACTTCATTGGCAGTAAAAAGTGCATGACAAAATTTACTACCTTAAAGGGACAATACCACTTTCTACTTCTTGGTGAGAAATAACAATGAGATGGGCTGATGGGCTAACTTATAGGCCATATAGATAGGCATAACAATGTTTTGTATCAAATTCTGAGGATTTACACATTGTAATTGGATTCTAATTTCTATGAGCCAAAAATCAAGATCCCTTTTGAATTATAAAAAAAAAAAAACAAAAGAAAAACTGATGAAGATAAACACTAAACCCTGAAACATTACCAGTGCCACACAAAACACTGGTATTCACTTCTTATTCTTTGGTTCGTTTTATCTCTAACGATACTAAAATGAAAAAAAAAAAATCAACAATTCTAATGAACTAAGAAACTACACAAATTTAAAAAGTATAGAAAAAAGTTCACACTATATTTCTGATCATTGCAAGCAGAACTGAAAAAAAAGGCACTCATTTTGATTTTACATCATAATACATTGAAGATTAAATTCTGCGTGTTAAAAAAAATAATCAACAGCAAAGTTCAGCATATTTTTTTTATGTCATTCCCCTGCTGTCCACTTGGCAAAAATATTTGTAAAATCAAAGACTTAATTCTGACTCACCTTCCCTTCAGCATTTAAATTGAACCTTCACTTAGTAAATGACCCCATTCATCTTGAAGGGTGCTGTAATACTACTATTGTCCTTTAAGTTTAATACTTAAGTATTACAGGATTATTACAGGATGCCAAAAGTACTCACCATTTAAAATATAGTCAAGTTTTTTTTTTTTTATCATGTGAAACATTTCAATTTCTTAAAAGAGGAATTTTGCTTTGAGTGGAGCCAAATATGGGAAGCTTTTTAAATATTGCTTGAGTTTACTGAGGAGCATTGCCAGAGAGCCACTTCAGAAGGACAAAGTCAAATTTTAAACAAGTATTTGGAGGACCACTTGGCTCTGCATCATGACATTTTGAGCAGGACATATTCAATGGATTTGCCATAGAATGCAAAAATATTCAGCATAATGAAATTTGCAACTCAAGTCATACTAAATCCACCCCTTCTTTTTTTTTTTTTGTGTGTGTGTAATAATTTCATTAAATTAATTTCAAATTTCTTATTCTACGCGAGAGCCATGTAGATGTACAGCATTTGAAACATAAATTTAAATATGAAGAATCTTCTATTCTTTTAAGAACAATTGTCACAGTGCCTAAAATAATAGAAAGAACGAAAAAATATTAATAACCTACAAATTATCTTAGCCAAAAAAGAGGATTGATAAGGAAAACAAATTGATCTGTTCAGATCTTTATGCACATAAGGAATGTTCAGCAAATTCTTAATAAATGCATTTTATCTATCATTAGGAAGGACAGAAACTTAGGGACGATAGATCATATAAAAACCATTAAAGGCTCTCCTTTCCACATTCATTGGAGAGGAATTTAAAATATAAAATTATAATTTCATTTGCTTGAAACTTAAGTTTGAAAATTCAGTCTTTAATGGGTTTCCTTGATGGAGTCATTTATCAATTTTATTAGAAATTATTGATTAGCACTAAATTTTTAATAAGAATATTTAGTTAATCTTGCAAAACATTCATTTATAAATCAAGTTAAAATAAGTGAGTACTATGAACTTGCACAAGGCAGAGCACATTTGGGCACTTTTTTTTTTTAAAGTCCTAACGTTCTAATCAATGTTTCCATGGATCTTTCTATAGTTTAGGAAACCACAAAATTCAGTAAAAATGGACCTTATGTCAGTAATTGCTTGCTCAAACATTTCAAATAGGGACTGAACTATTCTCTTTAGAAGGACAACAGTAATGAGGCTTTTTGGTTTGTAAGCAAATACACATAATTTTCACTATGTCTACACCTTTGAAGTCTATTAGTTTACCGTTTATAAAGGTAAATATAAGCATAATATTAATTTACGTTCATCACCTTCAGCTTCTTTCATACTCATAAATAAACAAAAACTGTGCACTAAAAGAGTTATAATCTGGCAAACTATGTTTTTTCTTCATATTTTATATTTCTGTAAAAAGTTGACATTTTAGTTTTTCACGAAGAAAACAGATAAAATAATCGTATGAGCATGGTACTTCTTACTCTTTTTTTTTTTAAATACACAATACTTCAGTTTGTTCATTTTGAGGAAGAAAAATAAAAGATCACTCTTTTAGAATGCATTACATTATATGACTGATATAAAAATTTGTACCCTTACACGGATTAATAAATTTTCAATATTTCAGTTTGCCTCTAAATCTCTCTTCGTGAATTCCTAGCTTTCACCAGCTAATCAAAAACTGGATGCAACAAATCAGATACAGTGATCACAAAAATGTTTAGACCCCATAAAGCTCCTCAGGAATTGTTCAAAATTAGTTAAGGCCTTGATCTTGAGAGATTAACCCACTTCCTTCGATAAATTTTCAGAATCCATGTTAGATTGTACAATGTGAGGTGAATTAAAGAATAATAAATGCCCCAACCCATTAAGATAGAGGAAGAATGTATTTACTGGTGCTTCCTTCAGGCCTCTAAACTGAAAAGACAGATAAGCCTTTATAAATGCATGGGCCAATCAAATTAGTAACTGCTAGACCTGCACTACACTAGATTCACAGTCAGTGTGAGAGACAAAGTCTTCAGCATCAACATCTCTATCACCATGCAGAACAATCCCTGGCCTCCCCGCCACTTGTCCTCCACTCTGAGTTGACTGCAGCTGTTGAAGGCTAGCACGTACATTTTCCAGTCTTGTAGCATCTTCCATAGAGTTGCTCAGTTGCTCAGGTGTGTCATAGCCGCGGCTAGAAGGACCTGCAGAACTTCCAACTGGACTAATAGAGACTGGTCCACTTTCCACCAACCTAAGCCGTTCCAGATGGACAGACAAATCCCTTTCCGTTGTTGATGAGGAGCTAGGAGGGCTTTCAGATGGTGTCATAGGAGTCTGAGGAGTGTTGTGGGGAGTAGGAGGTGAGAGTGATTGATGGTCCCCAGATCTGTCCACCTGCCGTATTGGTATTGTCTGACGCATAGACTGAGAGGACCCAGGGGATGCTGTTTCATGTCCATCAGCACCAGGACGGTCAGAATCAAGCACAACAGATCCAGAACTTATTTTCAAGCCAGCCACTCCTTTCCTACCTGGAATATTAATGAGGTCTCTCTTTATGCGGCGTTTCTTTGTTCTATCATTGCGACGACATTGAACCATATTGGTAAGATCAATTATGTAAACATACCCAGCAATGAGAAGTTCACAGGATGTATGACTAGCTTTATGATGAAATTCTAATTCTTTAGATGTGCGATCATCATACTGCCACCAGCCATTAACACCCTCATAAAACCAGCCGTAACCATCATCAAAAGTGAGAGGCTGTTCCAAATCATCTCTTCGTACAAGGTTAGGTCTGCAAAAAAAATCTGGAGGAATCTGTTGACGGCATAGAGCACATCGCTTGCTTCTGCTAGCAACACCTTTAACACAAAGAAAACAGAAGATGTGGCGGCAAGGTAACTGTACAGGGTAGATGCAAGTCTGAAGGCACACAGGGCACTCAAGGCTAGTTTCTTCGTCTTCTGGTGAGATTGAAAAAATTGTTAGAAAAGAGTGAGAAACAGAATGTACAAACTATGAGTTGAATAAGTTTTCTACCACAAACTTTAAATTATGGAAATCTAAAGATCAACCAAATTTCCTAAGAGAGTATGATCAGTACACTTGGAAGTCAACAGGGTTCAAATCAAAGTTATTTTTTGCCACAGTTGGAGTTGCAGGTCTCCTCGATGTACTTATTAAAAATTTCTCACCAGTTTAAATGATTAGCATTGATGATATTCTCCCCTTTTTAAGAGACACTACGTAGCTCTACACAATTCACAACTATAACAAATTTTAAAAACAATCTTACTAGCTGGTTTCATAATCCCTCCACTTACTGCTTTCTTTAGAGAAGTCAGTAAGTATTCATATTACATTCTTTCCTTGCATAGAGGATGTTTAAAAAAGCAAAAAATTGGTCACTTGAAATATAAATGATTTTTAAAGCACAGACTCCACTCTCCTCTAACTCAAACAAACTGATCATAGAAAAAGCCTTGCAGAGAGATTTTGAAGTTGTAGGTGAAATGAAAAAAGTGAAAGACATCTTAAGGGAGGAAACACTGTTTTGTCTCCACTTGTTGCCATGAACAAACCTTTGAGAAATTTTTAAGTGCAAATATTCAAAGATCAGATTGACACTCTTCACTAAGTATAATGTTGCTTGCCAGTGTCCATTATCATTTAAAAGTTGCACCCACAGGAAAGGAAATTATGCAAATAATTTTTAATTCCTCCATCAAATGAATAATCTATAAAGCTCTAAGACTTTATTAAATATGCTGCCAGGCCCCAAAATGAGTAAGAAATTTCTCAAAAGTACATTTCCATGATTGATTTATCTACTGTGCCTTCATGATTTGACTTCTGCTTTAATATAAAAAATGAGTTCAATTTAATCAATGCCATGATTGCCTCTACATTTAGCATAAGACCCTTTCTTGTTATTATTTACAAGAAATAAAAAACACACACACACATGAATAAGATCGTCCAACTTCCAAGTTTTACAACATGTATTTCTTTCTAAAGGAAAAAATGACACATTTAACAGAATTACTCATGACTTATGATTTCCAACTACTCAAGAGTCATTGGCTATCTTGAGAGGGAACATTAAATCAGTGAATTCTTTTTCACTTAACTCAGAATTTTGGGGGACATGACTTTTTAGAAATATTCGAAGTAGATCAACTTCAAGTGAAAATTATATTGATATGATATGATATGATATGATATTTTTTTCAGCATTATTAGGCCTTTAGGCCTTTTGCTGATCTTTTTATTCACAGTCTTTTGTAGAACTATTTTGAGTGTTGGTGATCTCCCCTGTCTAAATTAATCTAAATACAGTGATACATGTGTTCTTTCCAGTGACAATCTAGTCTATTTTTAAAACTGTTCAATGATGGAGCATTCACAACATGAATTGGCAGCCCATTCCAGATGTCTGTAACTCTATTTGAGAAAAAATGCTCTCTTAGTCCAGTGTTTACTCTACATTTTCTCAATTTGTACATATGTCCTCTATTTCTTGAATCATCTTCCTTGATAAGAGGCGAACTGACATCATACATTTCATGGGTAAACTTGTAGGCTTCTATCATATCTCCTCTTTTTCTCCTGTACTGCATGCTAGGAAGACGTAGACTTTCTAATCTCTTTTCGTATGCCAATTCAGCTAAGCCTCGAACCAACTTGGAAGCTCTCCACAACACACTTTCTATAAGATTTTTGTCTTTCTGGAATCTTGGCGACCATGCTACATTATTAAACTCCAGATGAGGTCTAACCAGTGCAGTGAATAACAATCTTAGGCTCTCCTTATCTAAAAATTGGTGTGATCTTCTAATCAGCCCCAATATTTTGTTTGCCTTAGCCACTTGTGCCTCAACATGCCTGCTGAATTTGAGTTCATTATCCACCATTACCCCCAGGTCCTTTTCACATTGTGAAGTTTCCAGCTTTGCTCTATCCTGTGAATAGTGAAGTCTCATAGTATAGTCTTGCTTTGGGTTATTCCTGCCAATGTGTATGACCTTGCACTTATCTGCATTAAAGCGAAGCTGCCACTTGTCTGCCCAGTCGACCAGTTTATCTATGTCTGCCTGCATAGTCTGTCTTTCCGATTCTGTCTGGACTGTGGATGAGACTTTGGTGTCATCAGCATACATTGTGCACCATGATTCTAGGATTTCCGGCAGGTCGTTGATAAAAATCACAAACAGTACTGGTCCAAGTACACTTCCTTGTGGGACGCCACTTGTAACATTCGACCAATCTGAATACAATCCCTTCACCGATACCCTTTGCTGTCTTCCAATGAGGAAATCCCTAATCCAGTTCAGGACCTTGCTTTTAATACCATATGACTCAATTTTGGCTATCAGTCTCTGGTGTGGAACAGAGTCAAAGGCTTTTGCAAAACCTAGGTATACTGCATCTACAGGTCTTCCCGTATCCAGTGCTGTAGTCCATTTTTCCAGAGTATGCAGCAAATTTGTCGCACACGATCTTTTTGGGACAAATCCATGTTGGCAGGATGAGAGAAGCTTGTTTTGTTCTGTATGTTCCATGATTTTATCCCTTATAATTGATTCCATCACCTTGCACAGTACACTTGTTAAGCTGACTGGCCGATAATTACTTGGTTTTGATCTATTGCCTTTTTTGAAAAGTGGGGTGACATTAGCCTCTTTCCAAGTATCCGGAAGTTTGCTTTCCTCTATAGACTTTGTGAAAATCATTGCCAGAGGTTCTGCTTATTCTTCTGCAAGCTCTTTTAGAACACGTGAGTGCATTCCCTCTGGTCCAGGAGACTTTGAGGGATCTAACTGTTTCAATTTTTTTATTACTATATCCTTTATAAAGACAATGTCACCAAGCTCAGTTTTCAAGTGTCTGTCTTCGCACTCAGGCATATCTTTGATATTTTCCTCGGTAAATACACTACAAAAAAAAATTGTTCAGAATGTTAGCTTTTTCTTTATTGTTTGTGATTGTTTTCCCTTCCTCATCCAATAGATCAGCTACTCCTTCTTTTGTTTTCATTTTACTGTTGGCATATGCATAAAAGGCCTTTGGATTGTGCTGCGCTTCTCTTGCTATTGCATTCTCATAGTTTTTCACTGCTTTTCTGCAAACAGCCCTTGCTCTATTTCGTGCCTTAGCGTATTCTCTGTAATCTCTCTCATCCTTTGTCTTTGAATACTTTGCAAATGTCACTTTCTTTTCCTTGAGTGCTTGATGTACTTCCTCGTTCATCCACGATGGGGGTCGCTTTGTTTGTTTTCCTTTCCCTTTTCCTTTATTCTTGGGGATTCTTGGGGATACATTCATTTGCAGCAGCATTATATGTCTCTAAAAACTTGTTCCATCCATCAGTGAAATTCATGTCTTTTATTATCTCACACAAATTGTTTCCCTTGATGACCTCCTTCAGCTTATTATAGTCTCCTTTTGAATAATTGAATCTGGCTTCACCATTACCTTCCTCAATCTCTGCAGAAGCTCTTAAGTCAAAACTTAAAACTTGGTGATGACTCTTTCCCAGAGGTGCACTGTGTACAACATTCTTGACCATACCTTCTTCATTTGTCAAAATCAGGTCTATAAGGGTTGGTGTCTGCTCTGCTCTGTAATGAGTGGGACTTTTAACATGTTGATAGAGAAAATTATCTCAAACTACAGACTCAAGAAAAATTGTTGCTTTATGATTATCATTTTGAAGTGATGTTTCATTCTCCCAGTCAATTTCAGGGTGATTAAAGTCTCCTGTAAGTAGTATATGAGTTCTCCTTTGTATTGCATTCTTTACCAACTTATACAGCTGATCATTCATATCCTCTTTGTTACTTGGCGATCTGTATATGCATCCTATCAGCAACTCTCCCTTTTCCAATTGAAGCTTCACCCACACTGTATCTTTCACAGTCTCATATGCACTAAAGTTTATCTCTTGTGCTTTAAGGCCTTTTTTAACATGAATAACTACTCCTCTTCTGGCATCAGTTTCTTCGATTTTACAAAAACATATCATATCTATCCACTTCCAACTCCACCTTTTGCACAGAATAATTAAAATGCTTTGGCAAAATTTCTGTCAAACAAATAATATCCGGCTGTTCAGTAGTGACAAACATTTGAAACTCTAATCGTTTATTTAAGAAACAATCCATGTTAGTATAAACACAATGTAAACCAACTTCAGTAACTGAGGAAATGCGATTAATTCTGTTAAAACTATGTACATTTTTCTTGGCATGAGGCTTTAAATTTTGTCCTTGTGCACCCCTTCCTCTCTCGTGCTATGTTCACCACCTTGTTCCTTCTTATCACCCATATCTCTTTTCCTCCCTTTGCTTCTGTTTCCTCTCTTTTCTGATTTCTCAGTATCACTAGGTTTCTCATCTCCTGTCTTTCTGAAAAAGTCATATCTTTCTTTACCACAATTTGTTGAAATCTTTTGTCTTTGTGTTCTTTTAGTTTTCGGCCTGATTTCATTATATTTTGTGCCTGATTTTGGGTTTGAACTTGCACCAATAATGGACGTGGACCTTTCCCCTCCTCTGCTGTAGCCTCATTTTCCAAGTCTCCGGGTTTGCATTATAACTGCCTCACATTCCAGTCCCTTGTGGATAATTTCACCTGCTCTTTTCATGTCCTCTCCTTTTCTAATTTCTGTATCTGATCCTGTACTTTCCTCTACTCCAAAAAGGATGACATGAGTTTTTCTGGAGTCTCGATCCTCGATTTCCTTAATACTTTCCTTTGTTGTGTCTCCTACTACAGTGTCTAGTCTTTCTGTCAGCTCTTCTTGTGAAACATCAACTTCCTCAAATTTCTGTGTCACTTTAGTCTCAAAATCTTTGACTTTACTTTCCAGTGCGTCTTGTCTGGCTGAGAGACGATTTAGGCTTGCCATAAATCCACTCGCAAACTTGTTGCACTTCTTGCAAAACCAGTGAAGGCCTTGGGATGTGTCTTTATCTCTGTCAGCATCTTGAATTGCCTTGTAAAGTGCTTCACTTACATTCTCGCATAAAATATGATGCCAAACTTCACACAAATCGCATTTCAGTCCAAGGTCTTTCTTCCCGACTTCTTTGTCACACTTTCCACACAGAGAATTCTCTTTCTTTGTATGCCTTGCTTTACTACGGTCTGAACTCATTTTGATTTGTCTTTAGATTTACTAAATTTATGTTTTCTTGTGTTTAAATCTAGATCTAGCCTATTTAGAATCTAGTTATAGATCTATGTCAAGAATCAAAATGTTTCTAGATCTAAGCCTAGAAAACAACTGCACAAGAGTTCAAGGTAATAGAGTCTGGATCTAGATAGGCTAGCCAGATGTAGTGCTAGACAATGTTCTAGAGATCGGCCACAAAATTAATTAATTAGTTAAAACTATTTCAGGTTTTTATCTAGATTACATCTAAGAATCTGAATTATGATGTATTCAAATGTAGTGTCCACTGGGAGCCTGTCGTTCTAAAACTGGGCTGTTTTGTTACGCAAGTGTTGTCCTGAATGTCGTACTGATCTTATATCGATAAGAAATCGGATGATTTGGAGGCTAGACCTAGATCTACATCAATTAATGCACAAGTTAACAATGATAGTGGAAAGAGAAAACCTAGAGGCAAGGGGATGGGAAGAGATAATTGTGTTGGCTGATGAATCGGGCAACTGACACAGAGCATTGATACTAATTACTATAATATTTAACCAGTGAAGGGGTTGAAAAATTAATTTTTCGAGCTGCATTGTTTTCTTATTTATAATATTCTCACACAAAGCTCACAATTAGCATTTGTGTAGCGAAGCCACGAAATGAGATGTTTTATGGCAGAAAAATTTTTGGATAAATGAAATTTTTCTGAAAACAGTTTGAATTTCCCCTTTTCATACTGCTCTTATTTCTAACTTTCATATTGTTTAAGAAGTAAAAATACTCTATATAGCAAGGATTTCAAGCCTTCTTGAGAAAAATGGCATTTAACCAATAGACTGGAGCAAAACATCACATTTATTTAAAAGGCTATGAAATCATTAATTCTCAAAGTTTTTGCTTTGCTGAGAAAAAAAATTATAAATAAAATGACCATGAACTTTTCCCAGAGATGCTTGTACTTGTGAATATTTTGGATTAAATATTGTGAAAAATGAGGAAATCTCAACAAAATCTTACCTTTCTCACTAAATTTAAGATGGCACATAAACAAATTTTATATGCCTTACGGCTTACCGCTTCAAATTACAATACAACATCACAAGAGAAAAAATATAAAATAAATCATGAAATGTGGCTTCTCATTGCCTGAAGGAGGGGCAATGAATATACATAATACTTATATTATAATTTAATGATATTATTGCAATTATCGGCCCAACTCAACCTAAGCTTAAAAATTGTATTTTTCTTAATGAATTTGATATGCTGAACACGAATATGAAGGTTTTATTTGTCGCAAGATATAGCATTTTTGTGTTGCTCTAAAATCCCATTAAACTATAAGTTTCGGTTTCGTCGGGAAACATTCAATTCTGAAGCCTAATGAGAGTTGGGCAGATATCTACAAATTTACCAATTTAATTTCTCTGCCTACCTTTTCCATTGCTTCTGCTTTTCTGATTGCCCTCTGGACATGGTTTTGCTTTCTCCTCACTTTGTAATTTGTCTAATGAATCAAAGTTCCCAGTTTCATCAAGATGTGAATTGGACTCCATCTTAGCAAAAGAAAGGTTCTTCTATAAATGGAAAAAAAAGCAACCCAGACCAAAGCTACTGTATTGATACAGTAGATATCTAGATCTAGATCTAGATCAAGATTAATTATTCCAAGACCCGAATACGATTTGATTGTTGAAGTAAATCATGAGTGTTAACTTCTCTCGCAAAGGCTTGGATCAGATAAATCGGTACTGTTACTTGAGATCTGTTTATAAATGGTTCAGATTAAATTTGACTCCAAATCATTGTTACTTTTAGTCGCTTCATAACTTGATCTACTTGTACATCAGATATGTGTAAAATTCTCGGTATGCTAAACAGGTCTTGACTTTTTATATAAACAAAGCTTCCGGAATTAACATTACAACTTCGTTTCGATTAGGAAGCTATCTACTGAGGGACCTCGGCAAATCCGACCCCAAGCTTATGGCTCCAACTAAACGTTTGAGAACTAGACTTAGATCATCTAGATCTAGATCTAGATCTAGTCTTCCTATGAATCTAACTTGAAGAATGGGAAACCTGAGTGAGCAACTGCTGTGATTGCCGGAAGTTGGATTGTTTGAGCCAGTCCTTCAGCTTGAAGTTAGCAAAAATTTTTGATGTTAGGAAAAATGTTTTATTTGTCAACTTCCCTTTTCGATCGTTTCAATCAAAGAGTATTATTAACAACGGTTTTATCTATATTAAGTTTTTATTAATTAAGATAACATAAAATCTAGAAAAATATCCACTCTAGTCCTAATTTTTCATGAAAGACAAATATTAAGTCTAAACTGATTTTCTTATTTGGAAAATAAATATCAGGCAAGTTGCAACTTTCCTTTTCTTCCCACACACTACCATCATGGCGGAGTTCGATTTAACCACCACGCTCGGGCAATATCTCGACCGGCATTTAGTTTTTCCTTTGTTGGAATTTCTAACTGTAAAGAGGGTAAGTTTTGAATTGATGAATTAAGATTATGTTAACTAGAGAGAATCTATCATAATACCTAGATGTTAGTAACAGGACAAGGTTAAGATGTTGCGACAAGACTCGACATCCAACATGAAGTAGATCTAGATCTAGATTCTAGATCCAGGTAATTTTTAGATGATATGTCTTGTTCTGAACTTGAATCTCATTTTTCTCATAAATAGTTGAACTTTTAAAATGATATTAGTTTATTAATGAAAAATATTTACTTATTCCTTTTCTTTTAAACGAAAATAACCCAGTAGCTGAAGTCCATTCATTTTGAAAAAGAGTGAGTCTTTAGAAAAGTAAAATATCAGGGAAGAGAATTTTCTGTTAAGTCACGGTATTTCGTATATTTTGAATGGTCCATGTGATCCTCCGTAAATCCTATCCTTGTGCCAAACGGAAACTTATCCACAGCGGCATGAGGTTAACTTAGGCCTGTACGTAAAATTTTAGGGAAAAAGAAATAATGAAAATATAATTCCAAGAGTATGATAAATTTCCGTCATCGAGGATCAACCTGTGCAAAAGTGTAAAACAGGGCGATATAGTATATTTATATTGCATAGCTTTTGTTATTTTTATTATATTGAGATTTGTATCACAGTTGAAACTAAGATATTGGTGCCTTCAAGTTGTTTACTATATATATCATACATTCGTCTGAAAAACTTTGTTCTCTCTAAACACCTGGACCTTGCTGTTGTTTAAAACAAAGGATCATTCATATTTCTACATCAGACTAAACAGTTGTGGTTTGTTGTTTTTTTTTTGGTCAAGATACATTATCTGCAGGTAGTCGCTTTATAAGATTGATGAGAAATTCTAAGTAGAGTAAGTATTGTAGTTTTCATTCATTGGCCAAAGTAAGATTAAATAACAGAGATTTTACATATTGCTAACAATACATTTTTACATATGAAAAAGTGTTTTCTGAAATCAGATATAGGTGTGATCTACAGTGACTCATGAAGTCACTGAAAGCACTTCTTTTTTTTTTTTTTTTGCACAGAAATGTCAATTTTAAATATTATAGACCCCAAGTGTATTTAGTTAACTATTTCCTTGGTTTTTGGCAGATAATAGTAACCAACATTAACATACTTGCTCGGTAACATAGCATCATTATTACCTTTTTAAGGTATCAAATTTACTATCAATGTGTCAGTCATGTGCAAGTGGCCATGATAAACCCTATGCACTGAAATTAAGGCTTCATTTTCTACCATGTAACATGTGAATGTAATAGTTTGAAAAAATATTTTTGACTTTGCCACCAATTTTATAACAAGTCACAAGTGTGCTAGGAATTGTATTGTGAGTCAAATGATATAAAACTTCCTTTTCTTACCATTTGCAGTTATACGATGAAAAAGAAATGTTGAGAGGAAAGCTTGAGCTGCTCAGCAACACCAACATGGTAGACTTTGCCATGGATGTTCATCGAACCTTATATCCAGATCAAACTGTTCCAAGCAGTAAGGAAACAGTTCTTATTTTTTAGGATTTACTTTAAGCTTTATACATCAAGCTTGAAATGTGAATGCTTTGGCTAGAGAGAGCAGCATTTTGTCATAAATGATTTTGTATTTTAGTGGTGTTTTGCAGTATCTTTCTTCAAATTTTTCCTTTGGCTCTGTCTTTTTTTAATACACAGCCTTGAAAGACAAGCGTCAAGAAGTAGTGAACCAGCTGAAAACTCTGCAAGCAAAAACAGAGAGCATCACAGAAATCTTTGAGATCCCAGAAGTGCAGCGTCAGATTCAAACATCAAGGTATATTTTGTTATTTATTTTGTAGTTTCAGGAGCAAATTATGTGCAACTCCATTTGTGAATTGGCTTATGGAATTATGAGATAGCTCAGTAGTCCAGTAGTTCATCTATTACGTGGGGCCTAATAGAAATTAGGTTAACCATTATTTAAAGAAAGTTAAACCGATTCATTGCCATATTTCCAAAACAATGTGGTTTACCGATAGAAAAAAGTAGCTTGGTTACCCTTTTCTAGCTTAATTCATTTTGTGTGAAATATGTTTTGTTCTTTTTTAACAGGGATGGGAGACAGCTGTATGATTTTCTCTCTAAAGAGCATGGAGTAAGTGAACTTTCTCCTGCGCCATTAAGTTGTTACTTTGCCTTATCCTCTCTAGTATCTCATTATGCACAATTTTAAACTTTGCTCCTACATTTTTATTCTTTTTTATATTAATAACAATTAAGTTAAAACTTTAATCTTTCTTGAATATTGGACTTATGCCTTTAAAGGGTAGAAATGATGCACAGGCTTGTAGTTATTATTTTTTTCTCTTTAATATTATTAAATTGTCATTGAAAACATTCTTTAAATTCATACTGCTGTGAAATTTCATTTTACAAAATGTTATTTTCATAAAATTGCATTAGGTTTGAATGTTTTCCAAGCTTCAGTTTAATTTTTCATTTAACAGTATTTTTAATAACAATATTCTTTTTCCCCCAGTTTAAACATGAGATGATCAACACCCTCTATGACTATGCCCAGTTTCAGTACAAATGTGGCAACTACTCAGGAGCTGCAGAGTTTTTGTATTTTGTCAAAGTGCTGGTATGGTTTCAATCTATTTTCTTAAGTTTTGTATCCTATAGAGCAATGTCATTCTTACCAGTAGAATTTCAAATTGTTCATTTAATCATTCTTCTTCTTTTTTTTTTTTTCTCTCAAAATGCAGATCAATATACATTTTATGATAGTTGTTTGAAAACTTATGTAGATTGCTATTTAATAACACTTATGGTTTTTTTTTTTTAGATCTTAGCTTCCAGCAGCATATTTTAATAAATATCATCATCCTTTTCAAAGCATACAACAGGTTAACTGATTGTTATCATCTAATGGCATTTTCATTGCAGTGATACACTTACATGCAGAATAGTGTGCACCCAAAGTGATGATGATTGATGATGAGCGATCCTGGTGCTAAATGAAATTTTCATTTTCAAGAGCATTATTTGTTGGGTTTCATCATATGTATTTTTTTTTTAATATATGTAACAATTGTTGGATTTGGTCAGCATTGATAGGTTATAAAAAGTCCAAGGATTTCCTGTGGAATTGTGTGCATAGCAATTTTTTTATTTAAAGTTCACAAGTAATAAAAGATTATTTTATCCCCTTTGATTTTGTACATGGTATCGCAAATTGTAGTACCTCCCTTATCAAATAATGCATCTTGATACCTTGTTGCATTTATTGCATCTGTCACTATATGAGGACTGTTCTCTCAAAAAAAGATATGCCTGATCTTGCTGCAAAACTTTTTTACATGTTTGACAATTTGGTAAATAATGTTAAGGAAAAATCATTTCTTACTTCCATTTCAGACACCCCCAAGTGATCGAAATTTCTTGAATGCTTGTTGGGGAAAACTAGCATCAGAAATCTTAATGCAAAACTGGGATATTGCTTTGGATGATCTTAACAAAGTGAAGGACCTTATAGACAACAGTGTAAGGGTTTTTCACACAAAATCACTCAAAGTTGTTGATTTTTAATGTACATATGGTGTGTGGATCACAATAGAAAAGGCTGCTGTCATTTCATTTTGCCTGCAAGTTGATGCAGTCAATAATGTTAAACTTAAATTAAAAGTTTCAAATTTTTGGATCAATCCATAAATCCATTTTTTCCCCATTAAATTTCTGATATTGCCTGGTCTAGGGTAAACCTTACCAAAAATATTGGGAACTTAATTGATAAATAAGTACAATGCCGCACATCATTTAAGGACCTCCATGTACAAAATGCCTTAAATTGTGTGTGTAAGCTTAGCTCCACATTAATACTAAAAGTTTTCATTCTTCTTGAAATTTTCCATTTTTGTTTACAGCTTGCTGCTTTTAGTCTTTATTAAATGGTTTTCGAATAATTATCTTTGGAAAGGCCTTCAGTACTGTGCATCATCTTACAAATCTACCACTTGAAAAAGAGACAGTTAGTCCAGAGATCTCTGTCATTGAAGAAGAGGACCTTTTTGATGAGGGAAGATTTAATGGATTTGCTAGACTTAGATTTATACAGCAGTCTCCGGATAAACGCACGGTCCTCGGGAGACTTCAATAGCGTGCGTTTAGGAGATGCGTGTCTTTATATAAAGTAATGAAAAAATTTTGGTTACTTCCCTTATGGCACTGCAAAATGCAGGGTTATTTCCCTTGATTATACACACATTTGGCGTGAAAGGGAGGTTATTAAACCTTTGAGTTCAGCTACGTTTTAGGTTCTTTTATTTTTATTTTATTTATTTTTTTTATTTTTTGTTTTTATTAAAGAACATTGAAATAACGAAATTCGTAAGAGGGAACAACATTGACAATTGATGTTTCATGAATAAAATGTCTAGAATCTTAAGTTGTTTTAATGTTAATGTCTTGTGAGTAGACATTATGTATCGCATCGAGTATGTCGATGAAAAAAGAGACTATACTCTGAGAGTGAAGACTGCACAACGCTACTGACGGATGAAATTGCAATGACTGAACAACCAATCTTGACTATGACTAGACTTGTTTTACACAGATGATGCCTGACAGTGATACACCACACGCTAACCACAGACAACCGTGCAACGCAAAAAACGAGGGAGGAGGGGAGAGGATACTAGCTGTAATGGATAGATCTGACCAGGCAGACACAAAGCAGCGAAAATTGCATCACCTTGCCTGTGCTCCACTCCAACCCTCCGCTCCCTACCCTTCCAAGCTTGTGGCCAATCCCGTGGCACAGTTAGAGGGTATTGTGTGTTTAGCTCTATACGACGATACTGATGTACAGCCTTTGTCCTCCACCCCTTCCCTTTTGTGTACCGGTATGATGTGTGTAAGCATGGTAGCAGGGTTTTCAGGCTGCCATGTGCTGTACTAGCGCGGATATTTCGCCCACTTTACTACCAGGTACAGTAAGCAATGCCGATTGAATAATTTCAAAGTGTGCGTTTAGGCGATGTAGCGTGCGTTAGAGTATACCGATTACATAGTAAAAAATCGTTCAGACCTCTTCAGCGTGTATTTAACCGAAGCGTGCTTTTATCCGGAGACTACTGTACAAAGCTTTGAAGGCTGGACCAGATTCTACAGATGACTTTGTGTCATTATGTATCAGTGGTAGGAATAGTTTAAGTAAATGGAAATAGATATGATTGAAATTGCATAGACTCTACATGCTAAGTGAGGGTGGGGAGTGTTGAGGGAAAGTTTTTTTTTTTTCAAACATAGCTTCCTAATGAACAAGGCATTTTGTAATTTTATGTTCTGCCATGGTTTCAGACATATACTTCAGATCTAATGACTCTGCAACAAAGAACCTGGGTAATCCATTGGAGCCTGTTTGTGTACTTCAACCACCCTAAAGGCAGGGATTTGATTATTGATCAATTCCTTTTCACACCAACGTAAGTCTTTGTATAAAAATTTAATAATAAACAGAAACCTGTTCGTGTCAAATTGGTATGTTTTCCATTTTTGCAAAACAACATTTTTTACTTGAAAGTGTAATTTAAGATTGTATAAATTGGCGTGAGTGAAGTATGTTCATAATCTTTGCCTAGAAACCACTTGTCTTCTATTTAACAGGTATTTAAATGCAATTCAGACAACATGTCCTCATGTCCTGCGTTACCTGACTACTGCTGTGATTACTAACAAGGCAAGGAGACGGGCAGTTCTCAAAGATCTTATCAAAGTCATCCAACAGGTGAGTTGTGTTTTAAAATTAATCTGTAGATGAACGTTTTCATTTTCAAATTATCTATTTTCAATACATGAAGCAGTGTGACAATATCATAGTTATATAAGTGGTTCAAGATCAAAACTTGATTATCAATCCTCACAGGCAAAGTCAAATAAGAGTTCATTGATTTTTGAAAGATGGGAAAATAGTCTTTGAGGTAAGTCATACCTGCCAGAAACATAAACTGTTCTTGATATGAGTTTTTTTTCTTTGAAAATTCATAGTGGGGCTCTAAATGAACAAGATAATTATAGTCATTTACACACTTTAAATTAAGAAAAAAAATGGAAGCTCTGGTTTCATATGCAGAAGCATTCGATTTAAATGTTGAAGTAAGTGAGACGGCCATTAAATACTCGAGCAGTGTTTCTGCACCATCCTAGAATTCAAGGAATCCTAAAAAACTTATGAGATTTACCTTCTCTCCATGAAAAGCCTCTAAATTAAGCACAAGTCGTTAAGATAAAGGAATTACTCAGAGGTCGTGGAAAGTGGAAGATGGAGTAAAAATGTGGACTCTTTTGTTTCAGTTTCAGAATTTCAAATTGTGATCTACATATCATTAAATGATCCTTTGGGACTAGATTTGCCTTAATCGCTATTGTTTTCAGTACAAATAAAAGGCAGTTTTGATCATCTATGCCAAATTAAAAATCATGAAATGGTGAGGAATGAAAACTAATACACGGCTTCAAAATATTTACTGGCAAGCGTTTTTTTTTAAAGCATTTTCAGCTTTTCTGTTTCCTAATTTGTAATTATGTTTATCACTTTTCATGGACAATATCTAATTGATGACCATGGAAAATAGAATGTTTGATTAGACTTTTTTGTTTTGTTTTTTTTTTAATCTGGACTCTTTTTTTGCTTAGTTTTTTTTTTAATCTGAACTCTTTTTTTGTTTGTATTGTTTTGTTTAATTCATTTTTTAATCTATCCATATTACAACTGTTAAAACCATTTTACAAAGGTAGCTGAACTAAAAGTTAATAGTTAATAGTTAAAATTTTTGAGGTACATGTATTTGTCGAATTTGCAAGTAGACTAGTTATGGTGTAAGGATTTTTTGTGCAAGCAAAATATGAAGATCTGCAGATAGGAAAAAATACCTAACAGACGGTGATCTCAGGATAGTAGGGTTTATAATACTTTTAAAATTAATTTTTGGCCAGAAACGCTGATTTTTCGAAAAAGGTAAACTTGGGCTTAGTTTTAGGCGATCTAGATTTAGATCCATCTTATTATCATAAGAATCATCACTTTGAATCTTTTCGTCACCTTCTGGGTCCAGTCAATATCATATAAAGAGACTCAAAAGTGTTCTTTCAGCTAACCTTATCGATATCAAGTCTTGCTTGAAGTAAAACTCTTACCAAGTCTTCTGCTGTAATGGTTTTGGCTGTCATCACAAAAGCTGCTCTTGTTTTAGGGTTTGTTTTTATGTTGTTTTTTTTTTCAATAAAAAGGAGTGTGAAGATGACAACTGACTGCTATTTGCAGTAGAATGCCAAACTCGAGAGTGCCATGTTGGTTCTTGGTGAGAAAAAAAAACACTTTGTTTATTAACCAATCAAGACTTTCGAAGTGTCCTGCAGTAGGCCAGGCTGTCCTGCTTTTTGACTAGTGGAGAAGGTTGTTGACTCCCTGCAGAGTTTAAATTTCCTAAAATAATTTTCCAACTGTCAAAAGCTGAAGCTATGCCTCAGAGTAAGAAGGTTGGGTGGTAACAGCAGGGGTGTTAAAAAACATTTTGCGTTGTGCATAGTATCAATAATTGTTTTGATTGTGATGATAAACTGTCAGCATTAAATTTTGCTGCACAACGGTGTCTTAATAATAACGAGGCCTCACAGTTTTCCACAGATGGAAGGAAACAAAATTTTTCAGCGGTAATCCATGTTTTCGAAAATAAAGAATTAAAAAAATTGGATGTTAAGTCCATATTCCCCTGAAGTTGGCTACGATCATTACATCCAAGTAAACACTAATTCCGCAGAACTGAGCATTTTCTGTAAGCATTCTGTGTGGCGTTTATCCTAATCCGATGTTCAGCGCAACAACGCATGTATCACTATCAGGTCAGAACCGGTCCGTGATATTGCTGCCTCCAAGGTTTCTGCGAATCATTGTAATTTCACGTAATTTTTAGAACGGTCTTGAACAGTTCGGAACTGCATTTTTTATCTTGCCAAGGTTCATTGTTTTGTGAACACTTGTGATGTAGCAGCATAGACCTGGAGATTTGAGAAGGATGGGCGGGAAAAAAGTCTGACAGGCCTAAGCAGGCTTTAAGGGGTAGGATACACATTATCAGATCTACTTCTGGCTTTAAGACTTTGGCATAAACCCTTTTTTATTTTTTTCATGATTACGGCCGGTTCTCATTATTTTGTGTTTTGTTTAGTTTTTTTATTCCTTTTTTTTTCTTCCGCGCTGCCCTTCTCTAGTGCGAGGATGTGCAACTGATGGGACTGGAGGGATTGGCAGAGTCTCTGTACACAATCATAAGTGAAATCAAGAAGACGTTTAACCCAATTATAGAGATCAGGCTTTGCCGATGCCTTAGTGTGTAATAGAATCATGTTACAACTTATGACCAGGTTTTTTGGACCTTGCTTTGGGTCTGACTCAGTACCATCTGTCCAGAAAGAGGGTAATGGTCTGACCATGTGCCCAGCCCACACACGCATTTATTGCCTTGCCAAACTAGATGAAGCACATGTTTAAACAGTGTATTTGGGTGCAGTCTGCCTTTTGATTAAGAGTTGCAAGTAAGATCTCGATTAAAACCAAGAAACAAAATCTGGCTAAATATATCATTACTCACCAAAAAAGTAACTTAAGAGGGGGGAAAGAAAAGTGAAATAGCACACAAACATAAGTCAAAGAAAGAGCAGCATCCTAAAAGTACTAGATCTAGTAATAGTTTTGGCCGTCGCGTCTACCCAGAAGAATGAAATAGAACTAATTGAAGCTGCAAAAGAAATTGACACTCATTCATTTGTCAGCAGCACTAGTATAGTGAAAATTCACGCAAGTGAAACTAGTGTAAAAAGCAAGATAAGTTTTTGGGCTCAGAAAATGCCTTTGATGAAGCAATAATTGTTGCCTTATTCGAGTTTGAAAAAACCCAAGCCTTGACCTACTCCTGACTAAGTGAAGTGGGCACTGACTAGAACAAGGAGAATGAGGTTCTATGTTCTACCCTATGCCCATGAATGAAATAATTCTAGGTAAAAGAGAACTGTTCATGACATTGACAATTATTACAATGAATAGTCATTTTCATTCGAAATATGAATTTTAAAACCAATTACTTTGAATTCCTCTTCTATGGAATTAATGGCGGTTTATTTTGTTTTAACTTTAAGCTGATGGAATTATGCGAATTTTTTTTATATATTACCACAGCGCCAATGATTTTCAGTGGTTTTTCAGCATTGTGTGTTGTGACCCCTGAATAATAATATTATAATCAGGAAATGGGTAGATGACACTGAATGGGATGCAAGATATGTTAAGGAAGATTGAACTGGTCAGAGTTAGACCCAACTCAAATTATACCTTTAGTCTTGCTGTTTGAGATTTTAAAACACTTTTATTTACAGTTTAGCGTATGATACATTTTAACTTATGTGCTGAAATGCTAAAAATGTTTAATACAAATTTTTTTTTCAGGAGTCTTACACATACAAAGATCCAATCACAGAGTTTGTGCAATGTCTGTATGTTGACTTTGACTTTGATGGAGCTCAAAAGAAATTGAGAGAGTGTGAAACGGTAAGACTACCATATAATATGTTAGTATCTTAACTTTTTATCAGACACATAAACTCCTCTATTGTTAACTTAGATTAATATAGTTCACTTTGACTTTTTTTTTGTATAAAATAAATTGACTAATCACTTGTAAGGTATCCTTTTCCATTTACAAAATAATCTCTGGCACTATTTCAAATTAGAATTTCTGTATAGACAGTTGTATTCAAGTAACCTAGGAATTTGGTTTTAACCTTGAAAACTAGAAAATAATGGCTATTTCAACAAGACAAAATGGGCAAAATTAGGTAAGAATACATTATTGATATTAATCTTAATTCATATATTTTATATTGTGTGCACCAATGCATTTGGCTAGATTTGGCTTTCTAGGACCAGAATCAATTAAGGGGTCGGAATGTTGTTACCTTATCTGGACAAATCAATGTGTATGTATTACCACCTCGCTCAATATCAACTTCCACCTTAAAGCAGGTAGCATAGTATAGCAAGAATCTGTTCTAATCTCAATATTTCAGAAGACAATGGGGATATTCTTGAAGAATTTTTAAACTGCAGTCATAATGATTCATGATGATTATGAGAATACCTACATGTTCACACTTGACACATTGGTGTGAGAACCTTAGTTGTAAGGCTGCTCCAAGTCTACATCCTATTTCAGTTCTTCGGTTAGAAGTTAATCTGGTGCTTTGCTTTGGAATTTGCTAGTGTATTGGCTGATAAGGGGGAAAAAAGCTCTTGCTTTAGCATAATCTTCTTTGATATCTAGTTGTTCTTTAATTGAACCTTTTGTTACAATTTTAACAGCTTGGAGTGAGGTTCTAGGGTGAACTGAGAGAGAGAGAGAGAGAGAGAGAGAGAGAGAGAGAGAGAGAGAGAGAGAGAGAGAGAGAGAGAGAGAGAGAGAGAGAGAGAGAGAGAGAGAGAGAGAGAGAGAGAGAGAGAGAGAGAGAGAGAGAGAGAGAGAGAGAGAGAGAGAGAGAGAGGTGACATTTGACTATACACAAATTTGTGTTATACTGTAATTGGGATAGCATGAGAGCCACTGATAATTTGTAACATCCGTGAATGTATATTGGGTTCTACAAGAGAGTTCACATCTTTTTAAGATAGCTGCAAACATTTTTTCATTAGGCGAATATTACTATCAACGTTGTGCTTGTTTTCTGTATCTCTTGTTTCTTAACTGTACGTAATCAATGTACCTCATCTTTTTTTTTTCAAGTCCAGTTTGCTGTCCTCATTTAAAGTCAAGGATCTTTTATGGTCATTCTTTTTTTTCTTCAGGTCCTGTTCAATGATTTCTTCCTGGTAGCTTGCCTGGAGGACTTTATTGAAAATGCCCGGCTCCTTATATTTGAGACATTCTGCCGCATTCATGAATGCATTAGCATCAAGTAAATTGATTTCTGTTGTAGATGTTTGGTCATGATTATATGTTTTAAGAGCGATCTTGATATTAAACTGAAACGAACCATTTTTTTTTCTAGCCTTGCAACATCAAAGTAATAACCTTAATAATGTAATGGCTTTTCTTTTCACTGTACATAATTTGATGGTAATGCTGTGTCTCCACTTCTTTCAATAGGGAATGTGATTTAACAAAAAGTTCTACCACCTAGTTGGAAGTTATTTAAGTTGTTGCTAAGGTATGCAGCAAAAGCATCTGCAAGAATGCACGTTGGCGTGAAATTTGAAGTAAAATAGGAAAACATAAAACGTGGACATGATGAAATATTTACATAAAATTTTCTTGTTTTGCTTAGATCTTCAAATTGCTCTAATTGTTGAAGAGAACTCACAACTTTCAATAAAGTGACATAACTAATTATGAAATCACATTACTTCCAAAAAAATATGTTCATCTGAATGGTAAACTAGTGATGGTGATGGTTAAAATGGTTTCAACAGTGCTTGAGTCTTTTCCTATAATATTTCAATTTTTTTACAGCATGCTGGCAGAGAAACTGAACATGAGTCCTGATGACGCTGAGAAATGGATTGTGAACCTGATTCGCAATGCTCGTCTAGATGCAAAAATCGACTCTAAGCTGGTATGTATAAAAGAGACTTTTTGTTTTATGCAATATGCCGCTTTTTTCCCATGTTCAGACATGCTATCATCCTCACATTAGGGGCAATTTTCAGGGCAGAAGTTAAAAATAAACATTGCCAAAAATTTTATTTTCCAACCAAAATGATACCTTAACCACTGTGTGACATATAATGTACGCTAAACATCAGATTTTTTATGCCTAGCCCACATACATTTTATGTCCTTGAATCTGCCACTGTTCGCTGTTACCCATGATGTTTAGACGTGCAATGTGCATCGTGATCTATACTGCATAATAGATGCACCGAACTCAGCAATTTAAAGTCCGATTTCATAATTGAATTGAGTGATGTTGAAAATGTACGAATCATACCTCTCTTCAAATAAGCCCGATCATGGCGATTGAAAATACCCCAGTCATAAAGGGGTTAAACGGACATGTAAAATTTACATCGATGGCTGGAAATCCAGCAATTTTGATGCTGAGAAAATTTTCCAACTTAGGGTAGGGGAAGAACACACTGATCTACCACTGCGTATTGAGAGAAATATTTATTTTTAAATAAAAACATTAAATCTGTTGAAAAAATGAACACAAAAAAGTAGTCTTATTTTTTCCCAAAAGCTGTTCAAAGTAGAAAAAAAAGCATTTTAAGAACCCTTTTACTTTATTTGGGGGGGAGCACGCCCCCCCAACCCCCTAGCAACCTTGCTCCAGCCTCGGGCGCTTGATGTTGAGACACTTCTGGTGTAGTAGAAAAAAATTTCAGACAATTTTCATCAAATGCAGTTACATGTCTGCTTGAAAGAAATTGTGATCACATCAATTTTCTTAATCAGTGGTCATAAATCTTCCAGATTAAATTGAATTTCATTTTTAAATTTTTGTGGCTTTAGCTCTTAGTTGTATTTAAAAACTTTTGTTTTGTTAGGTGCTTTTTTTCCTCTCTTGCATATCATTCACAAATGAACTCTCCATATGCAAATAACAAACACTTGGTGTATAGACTGTCTTGACTACAGTGCTCTTTCCTTCACTGTTCTTCTATGTGGAGTAACAAGGGTTTTACTGTTTTTCACCATCTCTTTTTTTTTTTAAATCCTTTCCTAGTTGAAAACAAAATTCATTTTTCACAATAAAGAGTAAATATTATTTAAAAATAAAAACCTCCATATTTGAATTTAATTATTCAAAATACAGTGAGGCACAGATTCCTCGAATTCATTGGGGAATTTTTATATGTGCAAGGAAACTGTGTTTTGAAGAATTCTATTTTTAGCATTTGGGCCCTGGATTTGCTTTTGGGATAGTGTTCCTGAATATTTTGAAGTATATTAACAACATACAGAGGCTTCTTCTTTCCATGGCTATTTCTTTGCGTTTCCCAGCATTACATTGATACCCACTTTTGTGTATTTTCCCTTTTTATTATTTCAAATAGTGGACAAGACAGATACCTCCGAACAACGCAATCTGTCATTCCCAGCTGATTTTATGTAAAAACATTTCTCCAAACCCCAGTGCTTATCGGATCTCAAAGTATTGATGCTAGATTTAGTTCTACATTCAGAATGCAGTTACAAATTTCGTTCTAGCTGGGCATACAACGTGGAAAAGCAAATGTTGGTTGCAATCGGCCCCTTTAAAGACCCAGCTGGGTGCCACAGTAAGATGGGGTGTCTTTCTCCCTGGTGAATAGGGATAAAACGCTATACTGCATGTCTACAAATTTTTTTCTACACAATGAAAGAGAGAGGTAAAAGGTGCTTGTTTGAAGAATGACAACGGGTGTGTAGAGCATTTGATTTAAATTTAAGATCTGCGGTCTGTCAAATTCTTAAGAGGTGAACATTTTCTTTCTTTAATTTAGGACTGAATGTTTGATATAACTTTGAACTAGTTTGACGAAAATGTAGAAATAAGAAAGGAATAAAGGGAGAATCAGATGAGGAAAGCGGATGAGTCTGAGGGATCCGTGTTCTACTGTTATTCTTTTCATGAGTTTATTTTTTTCAACTATTTTTGGCTGAGTGCTCAAAATTACGCTATGCGCTATACAGTATTAGTACTATTTTCACAATTAAATTGCTTTGATGAGAGTAATGTTTAGTACATAGTTTCTCTTTCTCATGGAGCTAGAAGGCTTAAGTATGGCATACAACATTTGATTTCCTTTGATTAATGTGAAGTTAGATATATTCCACTTCTCTCAGGATAAAAAAGAAAATTGAATTTCATATGGTGATATCTTTTCTATTTTCAAAACTGGTCCAGGGATAATTTTCTTCTTGTAAGTTTATGTGTGTTTCATGGTTGATTTAAGCACAGTGATTTAAGAACTCCTATTATAGATTCCCGCATTTGTTCATTTACATTCTCTCTTGCAGGGCCATGTTGTGATGGGCACTCAAGCAGTGTCTCCTTATCAGCAAGTCATAGAGAAAACTAAAAACCTCTCCTTTAAGTCACAGATGTTGGCCCTTAACATTGAAAAGAAACTTGGAAACCGTGGTGGTCAAGATGTAAGTAATTGTTCTATTTAACATATAAAAGAGCATTATCTACTTTTCACCCTATGAGCAAAATATTGTTGGGCAATGGGTTGTACACAAGTTGTCTGTAAATTTATCCATTTATTTAATTTTTTTTTAAATCATATTTATGTTTCAATCATTGATCTTTATTGGGGGATATCCATCATTTGTTTAGGCAGTTTTTAATTGCAGTAAACTAGGAAAAGTCTTTTTCTGTTCCTGTTTCACGAAAAGGAGATGTACTTTTTCTAGCTTGAACTTAATTTTTAGAGCTTAAAGAGAAACATGGACTGTCAAAAAAAAAAAAAAAAAGCAGAATAAATGTGAGCAGGTACATATATATTGCCTTATTGTTTTCTTAGTAAAACAAATCTCATGCTAGAAAGATGGATAATCTTTGTTGGTGGAATGCAAACTCAAGACTACAATTTCTTCTCACAAGCCATGGCACAACTGAGGCAATAACTCGTTTCTCAGAGCAGTATAGTACTGATGCTTTTCAGGCTCTTTCCATAAATATGCAGAAGTTGATTGAATATTTCCCAAGCTTCCCAAGGAGAATCACAAGTGGAAGATTCATAGCAGGCTATAAACTGTATACATGATATGCCGTAGGGCCAAACAAATTGGCTAATAGGGAATCAAAAATTGCTTTTTTTTTCCTTAGTTAGCTGCTATTCTTAGCTAGATAATATTTGTGACTATGCTGTGCTAAAAAAATCCATTGTGGCTTTAATTTTTTTTATTCTAGATTCTAGATTCTGTCTTAGATGTCCAGACCTTGATTCTAGCTAATCCTTGTCATACAACCAAAAAAAATATTAAATTATAAATTCAATTTAAGCCAGTTTGGTTTTTATAATCAAAGTTCTGAACATGATTTTCTGTTCAGCTTAAACTCATACTCTTAAGTTAATTGGGCTATTGATTGCCTTGATTCAGAACCAGCATTAACATCTTAAATTTTTTTATTTTGACACTTGTTTATCTCTCTCTAGACTAAGTGCCTAGCCCTTTAAAATTCACTCTGAAGCAGAGTTTGTTACCACACTAATTATGGTCTTCATTTATAATTCGCATAGTAAAAGGTAAGACATAAGAAGTAAGGGGCCAGACTTAGCAGATTGAAGTGTTTGGTGCTAAATATTGATCTATCATATTTTCTTCTTTGATTATTGCCTCTTTTCTGTTATATATTGCTTTGCTCAAATGTATGATCGTGAAGATTTAATTAATTTAAAAAAGTTTGATGACCTTAATTATTTCTTAGTCATTCTTTTTTTTTTGGAACTTCAATTTTCACAATGCTTCAATAATTCTATTATTCCGGAGGTCAAATTTAAAATGTGATTATTGCAACTTTAAAATCTTTGCATTATATAGATCTAGATATCTTATTTCATGTTTTTTTTTATTCTTTTCTAAATGTTTTACCTGTAGACATGAATTAATGGTAAACAAAATTCATTGTAATTTGTGAGCACTGTTTTTATTTAGATTCTTTGAATGAATTGCTTGTCTTTTAGTAAAACTAAAACTACAAAAAAAAAGAGAGAGAGAGTGTGTGTGTGTGTGCAGATATTGTGAAATTGATATTATATCAATTATATTATATTATATCATGAGCAGAAGTAAATGATGAACTGCTCAATGCATAAGAATGGGACACTAAGTAATAGATTGGAATCTCTTCCCCATTTTAAAGAGAAAGCAATTTAAACCCCTAAGATAAAATTACTTTGTCTCATTGCATTAAACTTACATCATTTTTTTTTCATCCATTCTCTCTTTTTCAGAATCAGTGGGCAGGTCAGGAGTAGTCCTGTTGGAAAGCACAAGCATTCTTTACTCATATAACAACACTAGACTTGATTGAAGAAGTCACCTTTTCAATTTTATTTATTGACCTATTTTCCATTAGGTGATATTGGCAAAGATTTTTCATTACCTGTTCTGGTAAAGGGCATCATTAAAAATTAAGAAATACCTGGTATCAGATAGCATACTTTTATCTCTTATGAATTAGTTTAATAATATATTATTGAAATTGAAAATTTGTTGTAACTAAAAAAATATTTGTCTTAGTCAACAACATATTTATTGCACAACAATGTTTTACCTCTTAAATTCTGAATCTGATAGTGAATTAAGTATAGGCATGTCACAAGAGTTTTTAGGTGAAATATTATGTACATTTTTGTTTCTGGGTGGATATTTCAAAATAAAACTGATCACTGAATCATCTGTTCTTAGTGTTTCCATAAAATGATTGACATTCAGGTATTGAATTGCCTGAGAGTGGTGTGAAACGGTATTTATTTTATATTTCAGTTTTGAAATTCTGAACAACTTAAATTGATCAAATTTGTTTGTCCCTCTAATTCTCTTTCAGAGTTTTATATGGTGTTCTAAAAAAGGCTGTCAACAGTGACAATGTAAAAAGCAGGGGCATCTTGCCATAGAACTTAATGAGTTGAGTATTGCAATTTCATATTCATTTGTGTTAAATGAATAACACATATTCTGAAGATTTTTGGTGGCTAAAATTAGTAAAATGGCCAGCCATTCTTTTCTTACTTGCTCCAAAAGATAACTTGAATTGTGGAAATTTAGGGTACTTTCATGTTATATAATTAAGACGAGACTCCAATGACAATATCAATCCATAGATCCTGTAGGGGAAATGCAAAATATATTTTAATTTGTTATAAGATTCAGACAAAAAGCATTATTTACAAATTAAACCTTGCTTGTCTTTGGAAGAACATGGTTTAGACAAATGCACCATAACCCTTTCAGCACTGTTCTAAATTGTCTCTTTGATGAGTACAAGCTGGATTTTTTTTTTCTGCTGAAGCAACCAAATCACAGCAAGCTCAGCAGCTGTGCGGACTGTCTCATCTGAATGAGGGCAGGTTATAAAATTCAAGAGTTATATTAAAGATTAATATTTATTTAAGCTAACAGAAAATTGCACAAAGTAAGCGTAAAAAGTGGACAAAGGGTGTAATCTAATTCTGCCACCAAATTTTACTCTCCATGGGTTTTGCATTTAAAGCAAAATTTAATGCAAACTAATTTAAATTAAATTTTTTTAGTGCTGAACTATGACTATATCAGGATTTTACTACTGACCAGATATAGATGGGTCTAAATATTAGAGATTATATTTTTGTCAAAATTTTTCCAAACTAAGTAAAAATGGCTTTCAAATTTCAAAGATGTTTTTCCTGAGGGTTATTTGAACTAAATCTGCCAAAATTCAAGATCGAGAATCTATCTGAATCAACATTCAACGAATGATCTAGATTCTTTGAATCTTATCCTACACAAAAGCTAGAATGACTTTACCAACTTTCTTGCAATTAATAAACACACTGAAACCTAGAAATTGCTGTTAAATACCTCAGAAGTTAGAGCAATACAGGAGTATCCTGTCATAACAAGATAATGTAATTATTATAAAGGATTCTCACAGCTATGCCTTTAATTTAGTTTAAATCTGGATTTCGGTTTTAGAAGATGAGAAAAAAATATTGGAGTTCTTACTGATTTTATCTCTGAATTTTTTTTTTACATTGCATATTATTAGTGATACTACATGAAGGCTACATCTCTCTCAGTCCTTTCCCATATCATTTCTCAAATCAAAACTAACCACTTTTTTTTATAACTAACGTACATGTAATAATTTGTTCAGTCATTGGCAGATCCAATTTTTGTTAAGACTTCTCAAAGCTGTACATAATTACAGGATTTTCTCTGGCGAGGATCACCAACCAATATTCTTAGCTAATCCCTGTGTTCACTCACAGGTCCAATCTCCCTCTCATCCGTCACATGTCCTATCTGGCTCCTCGGGGTGGAGTATATTTACTCAGCTGATCCGTGACATGAGCAGGCTCTTATTGAAATGTTTACAGAAAAGCTAAGCACCCTCGACTGCCACAAGCTCACCTGAACACCTCCCTCTTTCCATCTTTTAAATGTCTGCTGCTCAGACTGTGTAGTTAGACTGGATGTCTGGCACTCAAGTAAACACCTGCCATTTACATAATTATAGTTGACCTGTTACATGTACTGAAATCGAGAGTTTACCTAATCAGTTTAAAAATTTTTGTGTGAACCAGTTTCTTCTGTTACACTCATAGCTGGAACTTTTGACCCCTAGGCCCATTTTAGGAGTTCTTTATTAATAATAATTTTGGGATGTTAAAAAGGTCTCCTAAAGCATAAATTCTTATTTCAAGACTCTTTATAAATAAACTCTATGGTATAGTGTTTTCCTGGCAGTACTTTAAGCCCTCCGCTTTGTTACAGACCTTGACTGGGTAGCTTGAAAACTAAATGCTCTAAAATTTATAGAAACCGCAAAAAATTTCCAATCTATAACTTTCTCACTCAGACCATTTATTGATGATGAGACAGGAAAAAAAATACAGACAGTGAGACAGACAAATCCGCTAGTTAAGTATGATTAAGTCATCTCTAAAAACTTATTCCCTCCAGAGTTAATCAACTCAAGGAGCACTATGTACAAAATCAAAAAGAGTCTGATAGCTACAAACAACTCTACCATCACATATATCCAACTTTCAAGACTGCATCACTTACAAAGATTTAGGTCCCATGTGGAAGACCAGATATTGATACTGATAGTACATCATATCCTCCAGACTTGTCTGTTGTTAAGCAAACTAATATAAGGAGTACCTATACTTATGCTAATGGAGTGGAAATTTCATGTTCCATGTACTCCTGAGTACTTGATGGTGATCCCCATTCTAAAGGGATCTGAAATGCTACTATGACATTCTACATATTTAGAAATATGCGCCCCTAATTTTCATTCTCAGCTCTATTCTTGGGAAGATTCAAGCCTAGATTTAATCTATGCAATCGCAAGGCTCAATTTATTTCAGAAAGCACTAATGAAAATGTAATATTATTAAAGGCCCACTGAAAGAGATAATCCAAGTGATGATGAATAAATAGGCTGCTACTGCCAATTTCTTTTCCTTTTTTTTAAACACCCCCCACCCCCCAAACGAATTTAGTGGGCTCGCTTCCTGTTCCCGCTAGCTTCCCTAGCATAGTAGCAATAATTTTTTAAACTTCAAATTTATGATAATCAATATTCATTGAAAAAAAAAATTGTGGGCAAGTAAAATCCAGTTCCAGCGACTCACTTTATGTGCCTTAAAGATACATATACAGTGCACTCTTATATATCGACATATATGGGTCCCAAATTTCTATGTCGATTTAAGCAAAAGTCAATGTAAAGATCTCTTAATTTAAATAAATGTAACCTCTTTTTTTAAATTACACTACCTAAACATAAGGGGAAGCTACTACTAGTAGCTTGTAAACTTTCGGTTATTTTTCTTGTTTTGAAAAAATTGATAACCGCGCGTTGCTTTCCTCATACCTACATGCAGACACTCCCTCCCCACCTCCCTAGATCTAGATTCAAGCTTCAAGCTGTGGGTTATGTACATATACAGGCAACTGCTGTACTGCAGGCCTGCTAGCCTAGTCCTGATTGACTGTGCATCACTCTCTAGCTTGGAGTTCAACTTTTAAAGGTTTCAACACACCTTCCGTTCAACCCAGTAAGCTAAGCCCCTCCGCTCCTTGTGAATCATTGAATGTGATAGTACTGATACACTACATTACGGGCTCAGTGGTCCCACCACAAATCACCTCCTCCTCCCCACCCTTATCATCCTACCACACCTCCAGTCACAGCAACAAAGTTACCGGTACCAAAGGGATTGCCACTTGCTTTGTGATGTAACATACTAGCAGGAGGCATTGAGTCTTTTTTTTTTCCTCATCTCCGGGCCTCTTTTGCCCCCTTACCTTGGTGCTATCAATGTTGATGTAAGAGAAAAGAAGAGAGTGTCAATATAGAGAACTGTATAGATGGCAAATAGGGAAAAGATTCAGACTTTATGAAAACACATGAAACAAAGATTGCACTTTTTCATATTTCATTTATTTTATACAATGATAAACTAAGTGAAAAAGAAGTTTTGGAAGAATGTTCACATCTTAAATAAAAAAAAGTATGCATGTAAAATGTGTATGAGATAAATTTTTCATTGGAATTACATTACAATACACTTCTTTCATTCTGTGTTAAGTCACAATTTAGTAAGCCTTTTACTTTTTCCAACATGCAGCATATCAATATCTATTTTAGCCTATGTTTGATTTCATGTAAAATTCTCTGGTAAGTGTTATTTGCTATGCAACTTCACTAATTTTAACAAAATGTCTTGATAGAGATAATACAATTTTTTTTTCTTTTTTAATTGAATTCCCTCAGAAGAAACAATGTATAGTAAATTTAATAATAAGTATTTGATATCAATGACTATATTTTTCAGACTGACTTGAACTGAATATTAATGTTTTTAATTTTGTCAGTGATAAGATCAATCTGCTGACCCTGACACATCTAGGGAAATTTGCACAACCCAAACCTGATGTATATTCTCTTTAGTCCTAATGAACAGCTTTTTTGGTCTCTCCCTTCATCTCCCCAAATCTCCATTAATTTGAACAATTCAGTTTGAATGAAATAGATTGCATGCAGTTTCTTCATTCCAACTGTCTTACTCATGGTGATATTGAAAAAAAATCTAGCAAATTTTTTATATACTGTCACAGAAATAAAAGAACTATAATAGCAATCCAAAAAGTTACTTCATTTAAGATGTAATTTTAATTTTAATAGCTGTTACAACAGAGATTTGACATTGAAGTCAGGGAGTAATATATATATAAAAAATCAGAGAAAATCTCATTCTCTGCCTTTTGGATGCTATAGGGCAATACATGTACATGTATCATGAATCTTATCAGAGTTGCATTTACATTTTTATTCAGATTCACTTTAAACGTTCTTCTAAAGCTTTAAAGTATTTATTCTTTCATTTTGTCCAGCCATTTCAGATATTATCTTCTCTCATTGATCTGTAATTTGGTTTACGTGGTCAAATTTTTTCTTTTTTACTTTCTGAGATTTGACGAGTGATTAATTTAATTTAATAAATTATGATTAGATTTCTCTGAAAATTGAAAGACAACTGCCCATCAAGTTTTATCATACTATGTGATGATTCCATTGAATATGTGGGCTTTATCTAAAGAACAAATTTATTGTGCTCCACTATATTTACCAAAAAGTTAATTTAATGAATACTGATTTCAGAAATGCGCAGGAAATTGGTTGAACTTTCAACAAAACAAACATGTGTATTCTTTTATAAAATATTTAAAAATAAACAAAACATGAAAAATTATAGATCTTCAAAGTTTTAATAACATATTGATATAATAACAAACATAGATCTTGACCTAAGACTACATTAAAGTTAGAATTTTCTTAATCAATCTTCTTTGTTCTTCACCAGACTCTGCAAAACACTATATAGATTTGGGCCAGTCTGGGTCCTTGAAAAATTACAGTGAAAATCTGTCATAACTGACGGCTGTAGATTAAATTTTTGTCACAAAGCGCAGAAATAGCTGTGAAGCCAATGTAAACATCTTCTCTTAACAAAAGTAAGCTTTAGAGAATTAGTAAGTTACTTATGTTAGTACATGAAAGTGAATATGGATCATATTCGGAACTTTAAGTTCATAAAATAATGGTCCATCAGAAAGATGCCTGATCATAAGGTGGAATTGAGTTAATTTGACATAAATTTTATAGTCCCTAATTGTCTAATTATCAGGTATGCAATGTTTAAGTAAACCATAGTAGCACTTAAAAAAAATACAGCAATGGAAAAAAGAGGTAATATTACAAATAAGGCTTTTGAGAAGCAGCTGAATAATTTGACTGCCTATTGTGATAATATCAAAACTACCATAAACAATTTATAAACAATATACAATTCATAACATTTGATAGATCAAAAATACTGCATAACATTTTCATACTTAAAATGTCATGTTTTTTTTTATTATGAATGATATCATGATTGAATAACAACATGCATTTAACCTAAATTAATAAAATATCAGGTAATTCAATTCAACTTGTAGAAGACACATATTGTCAGAAAACTAATCCATTGTCAGATCAGCATCACAGGAAGAAAGATGTTTAGATTTATTAAAATCCATTTTTTATGATAGCAATATACATTACATCTTTGTATGATGAGTGATAAAATAGTAATAAAAAAGACTGTATAACATTCTTCATATGTATATATATATATATCTAGAAGTGCATCAGAAGTAACAAAAACAAAAATCTTAACAAAAACCCATTAACTATAAATATACTGAATAACAATCTACTTATGTATATATTAAGGGAAGTGCACCAGAAATAACATTATAAAGAAAACAAAAGTTTTAAGAAAAACCCATAAACTCTGATTTAATTAATCTGAATACTTTGAAAACATCTAAAGTTCATTTATATATTATTGCTGTCATGATCATCTGTAATTACAAACTTAAAGTAGGTACCCAACACTGATTTTTCAAACTGACTATTTTGATAAGTTTTATGCTTAAATGTATAGAGCTTGTTTTTCTGAGCATTTTGATACCAATTTTATGTGTTTGTGATAGTTTTTAAGAAAGTTACAGCATTTTGAAAATCGGACAAAAGCAGTCGATTACGCAATATGTTTTCGAGACAGTTTTGGGCCTCTGTAAAATCTTAAAATTTTATGCCACAACCTAAATAACTAACACACATACCAACCACACAGCTGACACAACACTCAATTTTTTTCAGGGGTATAAAAGCATTATAAATGTTTATTTTCTGGCATCAAAGATGGCCCGAAGTGAATTTTACATAAATATCAAGGGGGGTAAAAAAAATGTGAAAATTGACAAGTTTTAAAAATTCTTAAAAAATCCATTTAGGGTTTGATTTGCATGTTTTATACATCAAATAATAGATCTTTCTCTGCTCTTTACAACAAAAACCAACAAAGTGGCCTGTTTTCCATACTACATTGGCACAAATAAATGAAAAATGACCCAAAACTGAAAAAAGTGAAAATCATCAAAATTTAAAAATTCACATAAAATTAATTTACAGATCAATTTGCAATTTTCATATATCAAAACAAAGATTACTGTCTGCTCTTTCCAGACCAATCTAATGCTATGACATATAGTCCATACAAAATAATATATGGCAAGTTAAATATAGCATATATAAAAAAGGGAAAAACCAAATATTGGTGAAATGTTAACCTTCACATAACATCCACTAAAGAGTCAATTATTGGGGTTTTTCATTTGATATACATGTATACATATATTTCAGTTGTCACAAGCCAACACTGGTAATTTTTTTCAGGAAAACAAACAGGAAAAAAATGAATTTTACATACAAAAAGTTATTTTGATTTCAATGTCCAATAAACCTATTGTTATAAATTTATTTGCAACAAATGCCTTATTCTCATTTTACTTTTACCAGAGGCCAACATTGTTCTTTGTAACAAATCACATTTACTACAAGTAGAAATTGAAGAAAAAATTTAATTGAAAGGGTAGCCTTGAAATTACATGAGATAGAGCTATTGTTCTCAATGGTTGTTTAGACTTTCAGACTAAAAGCTCTGTTTCAAAGTATTAATCATGAACTCTAGGGTATCAAATTTCAATCTCTTTTTATTTATCAATTTTTGGTATCTGATTTGATCTTTAATTCCGATCCATTTTAGTTGCAAAGAAGGTACTAAACGATCACAAAACAGTATGTATTGGCGTAGATCTAGTTCCCAGACCGGCTCGAGCAGCCCGGACACAGCAGTGTGCTGACTGTGCTAACATGTGGCTTTGTCTTGTTGTGTAGATGTAGTTCCAGCGTCTCGCGCATTGATCGACGAAAAGTAGGTCGGGTATAGTGAAGGCATTCCGAAAGAAAAATGGACAATCTTTCGAATGGTATATTTTTCTTCGCAAAATTTTCATTTTTTCCATTCATTTTGAAGCTTTAAAAACTTTAAAGCCATTTTTCAAAAACTTACAGCAGTATAACATGTGTGAAAAATATACGAAACTGATCGGCATCTTCTTGGCTATTTATATCGACAACACACGTTGTTCTAGTTACACAGTGACGGGAGCGCTGAAGGTCGAAAGACAGAAGGGTTCGTTCGGCTCTCTGCGAACGGCAATTTATAGGCCTAAATGTTGGTGTTGGTGATGTTATTCACCACGCTGTAACTCTCGATCTTTTGCACACACAAGCTACATATTTAGATCACAGGAAAGAAGAGACATTGAGCTTTCCATTGATATACAATATTTTATTTTAGGACGAGCAGGGCCTTAGTTACGGGCGAGGGGAAAATGCTAATTTTTAGGGTACATCCCTCGCGGTGGGCCAATTATCGCCAGTATTGGGTACCTACTTAAAGTTCATGAGAACAATCCCACACAAAAGTACTGAAAGTCTGACATTACAATAAAAAAAATCGCATTTAAAACACATCTAATTATCATAAACGTATTGCTTTTATATATATATTACAAAAATAATATTGATAAAAACAATCACTCATGAATTAATGTAAAGTCGAACTGTACAAAAGTGTGAAATAATATCGAAAAATATACCAATGTAAAATATTTCTTGACAAAAAGTGTAAGGATGAAATTCAAACCCCATAAAGAAAAACGTTGAATCTTCATTTTGAGCCTGCTCCTTATCTCTACTCACAGTGTAAAGAAACCAAAAAAAATGTAGGACTGAAAATAATAAATGTAAAATAATCATAGTATTACAAAAAGATGTCATGCCCAGATTTATATGGTTCATTTTTCTTTTGATCAAGTCTGGCAGCCTCAATAGATGAAAAAGTGGGTAAGCCATGAGGTAAATCCAGAAGAGAACGCTCTTCATCAATAATGCGGTCTGCCATTTCTGAAGAGGGAATGGGATAAATTTTGATGATTATGAAATAAAATACTGATAAAAGCAATTAAAAGCATTAAAAAGTACATTTCATATGTTTGCATACATTTATATTATGATGATAAAAACAGCCTTACTCTTACCCTATTTTCTGGCAAGTATGATGTTAGAAGGAGTTCCAGTGGGATTAGAACAAATGCCCTGATATCTGGATGGATCTTTATTGCCAACGCCAGTCACACACGCTTAGTTCCTGAGTTTAGGACCTCATCTTTTCAGTTACACCCTGTCAGACTGGGCCTTTTGTTTCATATGCAAAAAGGCCTGAGATCACCAAGTGGGGATCAGGCAAAATCAAACAACAACTTAACTCTATTGTATGTCTTGTGAATGTCATCAATCTTCTCTCCTATCCCTATCAATGTCTCTGTTTTGTTTCTCCTTTTGTTGTTCTCTCACTCTTCTTTGTTCCTTGTATCTTTGTCTTTTCACTATGGTCTATCTTTTAATGTACGGGCCTTCTTTCTCACCATATCCATTTCTTTCTCTCACTCGTCAATCATTCCCTTTTGCCCCTCTTATGTCTTTCTTTTTCTTGTCTGTCTAATCTCTCATCTAATTTCCCTTCTCTTATTTCTTTCAGTTTATATTGCCTCAATCTGCATTTCTTATGTCTCTGTCATTTTGTCTCTCAGCCCCGTCTTTATTGTCTTTTTCTCTTGCTCTCTCATCAGTCTTCCTGCCTTGATCCCGAGAGAGTTTTGTACTAGAATGTCCTGTACTGCACAATAACATATTTTACTTATTTAAAAATGTGTTCTAAAAAGTAGAAGTTGTAATGTTGATTTCAGCAACTAATAAGAGGTTAAAGATAATTGTGAGCATTAGAAAAACAGATAAATCACAGGGATACTTTCATACAGATTTAAATAGATATGATATATGTCATTTTTAACTAAAAGAGTTCATTAAGTTGACATGGAATCAAGATATCTGAACAGCAAATACATAAAAGTAGAGGCAATGAAATGAGCCAAAGAAGGACCTTGGGTGACAAAAATCCTCAATGAACAATGATGATAATGAGCTGAGTTTAACAAAATTCTGATTGAAAGTTTGAAATTTAAAAAAAAATTAGATTCAACAGTAAAGAAATACCTCTCATGCGCCCAATCTTTGGTCCATATGCCAAATCCCATTGGTAAGTGGTAACAAAGGACAAGGGAATCAAAGGTAAGAGCAAGGCATACTTCTTTCTCTTTAATGCTCTGGTATGGGAGAAAAAAAATTGTTTAGAAATCTTTAAAAAAAAGCATTAAAACAAGAAAACAAAAGAAAAACATAGGATTCCTCAAAATGTGTTGATTTCTTAATGATTCTTGGAAAGAGCTAATAGTAATAATCATTCAGGGACAAATGTTTGGTTTTGAAAAAAAATACAAGTTTAGAACACCTAAGCATTTCTAGTTGTGAGTGTGCACAATACTTGAGGAAAATACAAAATTGATTGAATTAAGAATTAATCAACCATTTAAAGTCTAGTTTTAAAGGCTAAGAATTTGTTCTTAGATTTTTTATATATCTGAAGAGCATTCATATAACTGATATTATCTTTTGCCTATACTTTCCACTCCTTCATCTCTGTTAGCATAAAGACTACTAAAATTGGATACCAACTCAAATGGTTCGACACAAATTTGGAGTTCTTTAAATATCTAAACTTATTTGAGTTATGAGCACTCCCACCCTTACAGGGAGTTCTTATAAAAATTTAAAGACAATACTATACTTTTACAATGTACTGACTATCATAAAACTTGTATATGGGATATTTTAGCAGACATTACACACTTAAATCCATATGTCCCTTGAAAATTTGATTTTGAGCTTAATTCTTTTGAGTTGATAGATTCATAGAGTGGTTGATTAACATATCAGAGGCCTTGTGCTTTTGCTTTAAAATGGAAGTATCTAAGTCTTCGAGATTCCACTAACATCGATGTTCCTGCGCTCATTTTAAAAACTAAATAAGAGTTTTGGTCCCAAGGTAGGCCCATGTCTTTAAAAAAAAATTATGTCACTCTGTTTGACTTGCATGTATCAAGGCTTTTTTTTTTCCTTCTTTAAATAGCTGCTCATCAAACTATGAGTATGATTATCAAAATTTAGAATGCTCACAGATTAGGTATGAAACTAAGAAAATAATTCATCTTTTTTTTCCCTTTAGATCAGAAAAGGAGGATTTAAACCTAGTAGTCTTATTGAGTAATCTACAAAGTGGTCTTACCCCACTAATAATCCTGTACTGACCAGTGTGTCAAAAGTTACCCAATACCAGAAAAAATCTCTTGATTTTGCTATCATCATAGCCATTTGCCTCTCTCTTAATTCATTCTGCATAGCCATTTGACGTTCCATCTAAAGCAAATGTAATAAAGAAAGAAAAAATATATGTAGAGCCGTGTTACAATGGTTGGAGTTCAGTGTCATAATTGCCGCTGCACTTGTGCTAAAAAAAACAGTCACACTTGGAAAATCTACTGAAAGAAAGTCGTGAAATACAAAGACTTGTAAATGCTAGCAATGAGCACAAATGATCACAAAATACACAGCTCAAAATTTTGTCAAAGCAATAAAAAAAAAGTATTTTTAATGATGTCAGAGTCACAGTTCAGGGTAAATGTAAAGATCCATCTTTTTTTAATTTATATAATCTCAAGTCAGTGATTCCTATATTGTAATGTAAGTTGTATTAGATTGCCTTTTATCTATAAGGGCTACCTAAATGCGTTGTAATCAATGTGATGCTTGTGCCTAGAGCCTAGGATTGAATGCAATATAAATGATCATTATTACTACAGTAAAAAAAAAAGAAATTCAAACAACATCTAACCGCAAGTTGCTGTGTCTTGAGCATAAATTCCTGCTGTTTCTTCAGGTTTTCATCCATTGTCTTGCTGAAAAAGCTTCCCATCTTGGCAGAAATTCAACAGTAAAATGACCTTTAAAAAAAAAAGAAAAAAATTCATAAAATTGCACTTGTAGAGTAAAGAGAGATTTGGTACACATGTATTTAAGGGCAGGCCAAAATGCTTCTGTTCTTCTGCAAGAGCAATTAGTTGCCATTTTGTGGAATTAAATCCCCCATTAGAGCAAAAGAAGTTTAGATTATAAAATCATAGCCTGAAGTTGATTTTATACAAAGGATACAATTGCACATAGTCAGTAAGTGAGACGGGTCAATGCAAACTAATGCTAGAGAGATACAGAGTGAATGTAATGTAGTGTTGTAGATTGAGGCTCAGGCTCATATTTATAATGTAAACACACACTAGTTAAATAACAATAACTGTGACTATAATGTCATTTTCACAGAATCAAAAATCTTTTATTTTAATTCAACTAAATGGGATACACATTTGGTGAAATTTATTGACTACAAATTAAGGAAAAGTTAAAAAGTACTGGGGGTTGGAGACAAGGTTATAAAACGAGTTGAGAATGACACATTGGCTTGTAAGGAGATATCTGTCTTCCATTTGCTATTTGAAATACTAAAACTTCCGGAAAACACTGCAAATCAGGTATCCCTGTTATGCTCAGAATTGTACGGAAGAAGCTAAGCAAACAGGAAGCCTCTATAATTTATGAACGTACATCAAAATATTCATCAAAACATTCCAAAACCCAAAACAAGGGCCTGAGTGCTAAAAATAGAATTATTCGAACACAGCTTCCTCGAACATATAAAACTTCCCCAATGAATGCAAGGAATCCATGCTCCAGTGTAATTAGGTATCCACCTTATCTGTGAGTACCTTGGAAGCAGGACTGGGGATAAAGCGGTTATTTGAAGTCATGGCTCATATTACTTTGTTATTCTTATGATATTTGCTTTTCTTCAACGTAGATGTCTTCAGCATCTTTTCATTCATGATATATATATATGTATATATATATATATATAAGCCTAACGACTATGAAACTGAGAATTTTATTAGTAACATGTCCTACTCAGTTTTCGAACTTCAGCTTGTGAATAATAGGCGTGAGTTTAACCTAATAAAATTTGTATAACGTTTCTTTTAATATTCTACCTTCATTTTGTCATGAAATGGTTGCCAGATTCGATATAGGCCCAGCTACTGTATCTAGACCTATCTTATCTAGATCTAGATCTATATCTTGTGATATTCTAATATAGTTAAGATGAGACCTAAATCTAGATGCAGACTTCTAGATCTAGATCTTTATTATATGTCTACCTCAATACCTGGTGTAAATCTCAACTTAAAAAGTTTAACTGTTAACCAAAATAACATCAGTCCTCTTTCTCCCAATATCTAGAGTCAGGTCCTATTATATTGATTGTTAGATCGAATGTACCTTTTGGTTGTTGCTTTTATCAATGCTTCGTACGGAAAGAGGCCTAGGTCTAGATGAGTCGGGTCTCGTACACCTGCAGTAAAATATCTTCATGACCTTTCACCCTTGGTCATTGTCCCTTATTTGGCCAGTGGTCACTCAAGCTGCCAAAACAATAAAGCACAACCAAACTTGACATAAAAATATTAATTAATGCGTGAAAAGTTTTCGCGCGAATACAATGCATTGAGGGTTGTCTGTTGTTACGATGATCATTAAATGTGGGTCTTTTACAGTTGATCTTTTATTTGGAATTAGAATACTTTAAATAATCTCCGTTTAAAAAATATAAACCGATGATATTGACTGAGGGAAAAATGGGAACTAAAAAAATTACCAAAGTAACATTTAAAAAAATTGTAATAGGAGATGAGAGATATATAAAAACGAGCTTCCATGCGGTTATATGGCTATCGGGCACATTAAGGCTCCAAGCAGAAGTTCGGTTTTTTTTTTTTTTGCATTAATTTTTATTGTGCTCATGCAAACTTGCTATACCGGTAACTTCTTTCATAGGTCTAGTTTTGATTTTTGAAGATAAAAACTTCCAAATAATGACTGATCGCGAAGACGAATTCGGCATAACACTTTATGACAACTGGTACACAGTAAGTTGTTTGCTATTTTTTTGCGAGATACCGTACGGAAGCACAATTTTCAATTTTTGTAGTAACTACACTGGTAGTGGTATATATCTTGATCATTTATATTCACAGATGTTTATGATTTAAACTCAATATATTATGCCCCTAAACCAAGCCGAAATAAATATTGATCGGATTCAAAGATCTACATAATTTTCTTTTGGGGATAAGCATCCTGAAGAACTTCAAATGAAACAAGGTTGTTTGCAAGAAAGGGCTGTAAATGCACGCACTTTCCACTCGGCACGATAACACAGGCTTCGCGATGAAAACAAAAGGGGACGCTTAGCAGTACCATTCTCGCATTAGCATTCCACAATCAATAAATTATCAGCAAAAGACCTAGATTTCTGATTCTTTCTCAAATGAAAACATTATGCCAACATCCTGTGCAGTCTTGCAGAGATCAGCTTCAGACCATTTAAGAATACCCTTGGTTTTCTATTTTTCTCTTCTGTGATTATAGGTCTTGCTAATATGGATTTTCCAAAAAAGTTGGCCTACATAACTAGGCGGTAATATGTTGAGAGAAAAAAAAAAAAAATTAAACCATTAATTTGTGCAGCATCAAAGCTTTATTTTTTTACTATGAATTACTATGAAACCGACAAAATTTTCAAAACACCGCGTTTACCTTTACGTCTGTGATTTTTCTGCGTAGGCTACTTCTGAAAGTGAAATAAAATACGTCACTTGAGCAATATATTGTCTCCTACGCTTAATATAGAACATGAAATTAAAATGTAACAGCATTTTGCTCTTAAAAATGAAAAAAAAAAAAAGGTCGGAAATAAAGGGGGGGAGTCGATAAATTTGTAGGCTATATATACCCCCCACCCCCCCCCACCCCAAAAAAAAAAAAAAAAAAAAAAAAAAAAAAAAAGTTTGTTTTGATTGAAACCACCTTGACTTCTTGAGAGTTCATATTCGACATTGACTTGGTTGAGAGTGACATGGCTGCATGAATATTAATTTTACCCCCACCCCCCCCCCCCCCCCCAAAAAAAAAAAAAAAAAAAAAAAAAAAGTTTGTTTTGATTGAAACCACCTTGACTTCTTGAGAGTTCATATTCGACATTGACTTGGTTGAGAGTGACATGGCTGCATGAATATTAATTTTGAATTTATGATCAAATAGAAAGAACAGACCCTTTTTTTTTTTTTTTCAAGTCCTTGAATCTCTAGGTAAGAACTTGATTTTCATAACGTCCTTAGGAATAATTTTATTTGTTTTGTTTTTTCCCCGCCCTCTCTTCAGCAATATTCAGATTTGGTGGATGAGGTCGATAGACAAAAATCTCACATAAAACAACTCGAGCAAAGTTATGAAAATACCCGTGAAACAAATCTGAGACTTCAAGAAGGTAATTACCAGTATATAAGACTTAAGTGTTAAATATGTATATAAAAAATGCCTTTGTATGCAAGAGTTAAAGTGTAAAAGGTAATAATTTGGTTGAAGACTATTGAAATATTTATCGAGTCTTATGTTGTATACAGATCATAGAGACTTAGAGTGTCTAGTTCTCTGCATTTCAACGAAACTTGCAGTTTATGTATTTGATAAATTTACATTTAAAAACTTTTTTTGAAACGTAATATTTGAATAACTTGCAGAATGTAATCAGCTGCAGAAAACTCACGGCCAATGTCATCAGCAACTCCATCTTCTTTGTGAATTAGAAGGTCTGTATACAAAAACTCTCATATAAATTATATGGTGATAAGGAAACATCTTTGCCTTATCTCCTTGCCTTAAATTTTCATGTATTATTGTTAATCACAGAAGGCTTTCTATTATCTCTACTGTTAACACACTTTCATCAACTCCTGCAGTATCCTAAAAAATGAAAGGGTGGAATTGTGGCCGGCAAGAGAAAGTCAGTTCTTAAATATATATATTATAAATGTATTTTAGTAGTTTAGAAGAACATTATTCTATTCTACTTACGACCATTCAACTATAAACTATAAGAGTTTGTACGTATCTCCTTTCGCTTACTATTTGATAAAGCTTCAGATCAATCTGCTGCCATTATTGTTAATTCAGTGGATCTTTCAAATTAATATATAACAACCTTTTGTTACAATATTATTGGAACGTTTAAAGATGTGAAGAACTTTTTATTTATATAAGAGCGTAAATAAACATGTCTATGTTACTATATTATGATTTTTTTTAGACCGACGCAAGCCTACATACTTGTAATTTTATTACATCACTTGTTTTTCTCCCTAAATACAGATGAAATACGTACTATGAAAACCGAGCTCCTCCAGAAAGAGCAAGTGAGTTGCTGTTTTTTTTAAAATGTATTTTATTGTTTTTAAAGAGCCGAGCTGCAAAGTCATGGAGAATTTGATATCAATAATGACGATGATGATGGCGAGGGTGTGTGTGTGATAGAGACACAGAGTGAGAAAATGAGAAAGAGAATATGACTAGCATGCGAGAGAGAGAGAGAGAGAGAGAGAGAGAGAGAGAGAGAGAGAGAGAGAGAGAGAGAGAGAGAGAGAGAGAGAGAGAGAGAGAGAGAGAGAGAGTCAACAAATGCAGAGACAGAGAAGCAGAGCCAGAAACAGGAGAAATAGACAGATTGATGAAAGGGGGAAAGGGTTGACTGAAAGAGTCAGATACCGGTATAGCTGATTGTGCAGTGAATTTGTTTTTCAAGGGTTTTTTTTTTTGTTTTTGTTTTTTGTTTGTTTTTTTTTTTTGTTTTTTTGTTTTTTGTGGCTCACGAATCAGTCTTAATGCTGACATCACATTTCAAGGTGTTTTGGATTTATTTTCGAAACATTTCAGGATCTGTCTGAGAAGACCGCACAAGGCAAAATAGACATTGAAGATCTGAAAGTCTCCTTGTCCAAAGAATACGAGGAAAAGATAGCGAAAATCAAATTAGAATGTAAGCCTGAAGAATACCGGTAAATCTGAACTAAAATACAAGAAGAAAAAAAATCCCCAAAAAACCACGTAGGCCTAATTTTATAGCATTTTCTATATGATTTGTCTTTTCTAATATCTTATGTGACAGTAAATCATAAGCCTTATGTTGGTATACACGAGTATAGACTCCTCGGTATAGAAACTATACGTACGTTAATATTTTACAATACTAAGCTTGGTATACACGGGTAAAGACTCCTCGGTATAGAAACTATACGTACGTTAAGATTTTACAATACTAAGCGATTAAAGTATATGATTTTAAATTCCTTTTACCTTTGATTGAAACTTACTTTAAAAAAAAACAACACAAAAAATCAATATTGTGAACAGCAAACGGTAAATGAAACTTTTGTGCTGTTTTATTATATAAGCCTATGGTAAACGTAAAAAAGTAAAACGTCTTAAACCTCAAAATATAGGACTAAACGAAATTGCTCATAAGTTATATATCAGTTTTTTATCTCCACCCCATCTTTTCATCCTCTAATTCTTATGTCCTTTCATCTTTACCTCGGTTTGCTTTCTCTCCACCCTCTCTCTCTCTCTCTCTCTCTCTCTCTCTCTCTCTCTCTCTCTCTCTCTCTCTCTCTCTCTCTCTCTCTCTCTCTCTCTCTCTCTCTCACACACACACACACACTCTCTCTCTCTCTCTCAATCTCTTTTTCTTCCCCTCTTAATGTTTCTCTGAAATTTTATTTTTACAATTCAATCACATCTTCTATAGGTGAGGAAAAAGTAGCAAACATAGAGAAGATGCTTTATGATGAGCAGGCAGCTAAGGCAGCTTTGGAAACCCAGTTGACAAACACATTGAAGGAAAAGGACCGAGAAATCTCTAGGATTTCCATGGAGGTGTGTTGATTAACAAAAACATGTGTTTTTACTTTTTATTATTATTATTATTATTATTATTATTATTATTATTATTATTATTATTATTATTATTATTATTATTATTATTATTATTATTATTATTATTATCATTATTATTATTATTATTATTATTATTATTATTATTATTATTATTATTATTATTATTATTATTATTATTATTATTATTATTATTATTATTATTATTATTATTATTATTATTATTATCATTATTATTTAAAATAATTCTTGTAGATCTATCCATCAAGATTCGAAAGCAAGCCGCATGATTTGAAGCGCATTATAAACATACATGTATTCTCAAGAGATATTTTCCTACTTTTGAATGAACGTAGACGTTAATACTTAAGTCCGTTTTCACTGTTCAATGAGTTAGACTTGCAAAAATCCAAATTAGATAAACTGCGCGCACGCGGTCAGTCCAATTCTCAGTCTTTGATCAACCGGTCATAAGAATCAATTGGCCCGTGGCCGTTAAAGTTAAATCGATCCAAGTGATACGCTGAGAAAAGCGAACATCTTATTGCAGTGTCTTTCAACGTCTGTTACTCTCTTGCTACAGAGATACAGAGGAAGGTAACAACTTAAGGAAAAATTTCTGCTGTTACTCTTGATACAAGTTTAGAAATGTATGGCAACACGTGTATATTCAAAGTCATTTTACACAGTATTGCAGTGTTGTAAGGTTCGTGAATTGATTCTGGACTTCCTTTAAATGTTCTGAAAATCCGCTGAACAATGTCTAACAATGCTTCACCCATATTCTGTCCCGGAATTAAATTTGAAAGGCCTGTGTCGACACAATAAGATTAATAACGCTACGAAGGCTTGGGTTTAAGTAATTTTTTTTTTATGAATTATATATTTCTTTACTTGAAGAGAATTAATACCGAATATCTGTTTTACAATTGAACTTATTTGAATGTGATTCCATTTCACTTGGGCGTTAAGTACGAGAGTAAGTTGACTCAGTCTGAGCGACAAAAGGCGCAGCTGATGCAGCAGCAACAGCAAGTTCTGAACCAGGATGTTATGAGGAGGGTAGGCTTTCTCTTTTTGTTTTTTGTTTTTTTTTGCTTTGTTTTTTTTTAAATGTTGCTATCGATTTTTTTTCTTATAAAACCAGGAACTCGCTGAATACTATCGATAAATTGCTGAATAAGAGAGGAGAGAGAGAGAGAGAGAGAGAGAGAGAGAGAGAGAGAGAGAGAGAGAGAGAGAGAGAGAGAGAGAGAGAGAGAGAGAGAGAGAGAGAGAGAGAAGAGAAGAGAAGGAAGAGATTAAAAAAAAGTAAAAGCAGTGGGTGGTGGGGGAGGATTAAACCATAACTCTAAAGCCGCTATATAGCTTCGATTAAATTAATTTAATCTTATTTAATTTTAGTGTGACTAGTGTTTTCTCTGATAAAATAATATTTTCATTTGATCTTTTTCGCATTTTAAATTGCTATTAGCGTGAAATCTGGTTTGCATCTGCTAATTAAAATATTAACATATGTTTTGTTTTTTTTTGTTTTTTTGTTGTTGTTTTTTAAATAAATTTCTTCACATGTTTTTCGTGGTGGCTGAAGCTTTGGCTGCGTGAGAATCAAGGCCCAGTGAAAACTAGTGTTACTGAAAAGATATGTATATATATATATTTAAAGTTTAAATTCTAAATATCCCTTAATAAACCAGGAAATTGAAAAAAGATTTTCCTCAGTGGCATCGAAAGCACTCGATGTGTCAATCCTCCTTGTGTATGATTGCTTTTGATCTACTTTGCGTACTTTCTATGTGTTTTGTATAAAAGTACCTAAATATCACATCCACAGAAAATGCAACATATGAAAGAGACGCATGAGAAAGAATTAGCACTACTCAAGTCTCAAATTTCAGCGTTACAAGGAAGTGATTCAAGCCTCAGTCTTCAGCAGCCGCAGTGGGAACAACAGCCTCAAGAAGCCTCACTTGGTGTTCACAAAGGGCGGTCTCGGTCAAAGCCAACTTTGAAGGGGAGGAGCATGTCCATTACAAAACGGAGCTTTTGAGCTTTCTTTCTTTCTTTCTTTTTTTATTTATAGTGTTTTTTTAGGGGATTATTTGGGTTTTTTGTTTTGTTTTGTTGTTTTTAGATCCGGTTCAATCAAAATTTTTTAAATTGCTATTTTTGTGCTTTTCGAATTCATATGAGCGGATAGGTAGATTACTGTTTTCCCACTTTCTAGACAACTTAGCTTCCTGTTTTATAAAAGGTAAAACTGTTCACATTAACATCTATATGTATCTGTCAGTCTGTTCAACAAATATACGTGTTTTTCCATAATAATAGACACGCCATATCATTTTTTTTTCTTTTTAATTCTTGAATTATTCTATTTGTTTCTTTTTGTTTTGTTTTGTTTTTGCCTAATAGGCGTGGAAATATTAAGATGAGAATGTTTGCAAGTTTGGAAGCCAATAAAAAATCTATTTTACATCATTATATATGTACATAAAATGAACATCATTTTATTGACTTGCATATTAATGTGCGATCTGAGGTCTGCTTACCCAGATTGTCCGTGAACTCTTATAAACCTAGTTTTATTTAAATAAGCTGGACCTAACAAAAAATATTCTTCAAGACTGAAACAATACCTGACATCACGTCCGTTGTATTATGTCCGTCTAAGTCGTTCTAGGTGCCCTAAAATCCTGATCCGCTATTGTTATTACTAGCCTCTCTATCTTTTCTCTCTCTCTCTCTCTCTCTCTCTCTCTCTCTCTCTCTCTCTCTCTCTCTCTCTCTCTCTCTCTCTCTCTCTCTCTGTAGTATAGTATTCATTATTTTCAGTCACTTGCATCTTTAGATCCTTAGA
>JAWDGP010000502.1:517500-522500 GCA_033675545.1 Elysia crispata
TCAGTTTCTTCCTGGTCATAAAACGAGAGAAAAAAAAGTTTCTTTTAGAATTTTATGTTTGAGTGATCTTTTTGCAAGTCTTAATCAGGACTGTTTCATTAGATTTTTTGCTGCCCATGGCATTCTCCTCAAGAACCATATTTCCGTTGCATTCGAATTTTTCTGTTTTTGTTGTATATATGATTTACATACCGGTAATTTTCTTTACTGTTGTGTTGGCGAGCTGAATACCATAGTAAATTTCTTCGTTTCTTTTGTCCATCATACATGTTATTCGAACCTGGATACTGCTTATACTTTTAAGATCACTCCAGCTTGAGCTGTGTTTAGTAGTAGAAGTAATAGTGGTAGTAGTAGTAGTAGTAGTAGTAGTAGTAGTAGTAGTAGTAGTAGTAGTAGTAGTAGTAGTAGTAGTAGTAGTAGTTGTTGTTGTTGTTGTTGTAGTAGTAGTAGTAGTAGCAGGCCTAACAGTAATAGTAGTAGTAGTAGTAGCAGCAGCAGTAGCATTAGTAGCAGCGGCAGCAGTAGCAGCTTAATATGGTGATATCAGTATTAATATAAAATAATATTCTCATTCTTTACTTTACGTTACCTAGAAAAATAAGACACCGCAGACCTCTCATCGCTGTGGAGCAACATGTGGCTCTTTGCTAAAAAAAGAGAAGTAAAGGTTACCCGGAAGTAAACAAACTACAAACTTGGACATGGCTCTAACGAAAGTGGGTGTTGCCGTGCCTAGCGATGGGGCATTATTAAACTTTATTTCCTCAAATGCCGAAACGGCTGAGGGAGATGAGGATGAGAGTAGTATAGAAGTCATATCTGGACCTCCAAGCACTGTATCTTCAATGGAGTCTTCCCAAGTAGGGCTACCACCACCGCTCTCACCCGGATATTCCAATGAAAGCGGCGATGGTTCAAGCTCCACCAAAAGTATTAACTATAGATCCAGAGAAAAGCAAAATGACAATGATGTTAAATTGGCAGGTTGGTTGAAACTTTCCGGACAGGGTTTTCGAAAAGCTTTTAAAAAGTTCTGGTTTGCTTATAACGATGCAACTGGAAAACTGTACTACTATCGGGATCCACAAGATGTGCTGCAACTGGGAGAGATTGACCTACGTAGCTCATCTTTAACTTACGATGCCAGTAACAAAGACAAACCAGGCGTGTTTGAGATCAGGTAGGCCCAATGTGTTCCCTAATAAATATGCATGCCGTTTGCACAGCATACACTCATTTCAAATATCATGATTTAACAATGTCTGTTGCATTTAGATTGAGATCTAGATCTAGACCTCGTGAAAGGTGTATGCATTATTTTACTTTAAAGTTTAAAGACTTAATCATGGGATATTGTTTGTCACTAGTTCTTTAATACCTGGCGTTGCAATGATTTCATTTTGAAAAACCAGTACTAATATGTAAGCATGTAATGGAAGAATGTCTCGTATTAATATTCAATTTTAATACATTATTCGATTGTTATAAGAACATCAATTTTCAAATTGGCTAAATCTATCACTGATTCAGTGATATGCCTTTCCTTCCCCCATTGCTACTCCTTGCCCACTGTATAGATAATTTTTACTCAAGTCATTCTTTCACAACGATTTGGGAACGTGTCACCAAAATCAATTTTTATAATTCAATGATGCAATGAATAAAATAATATTAGATCTACAGGTACTTACTAAAATTGTTGTCTGTCTGATAATTAGACATCTGCAATTCACATTACTCATCATATTAAAATTGTGTTTTTCACGTATACAGTTCTTGTTGGTTATCGAAGTAAGCCTTATATGGATGACATTTTATGCATTTGTTATTTCTTTTACCATATGCCTCCTCAAAGAATTTCCCACAATTTGCATAACTTCTTTTTGCCAAATCTTGAAATGTTAGCACTTTGATATTACTGGTCTGCTGACACCTCTTTTTTTTTTTTGCTCTTTCATCTCAACAAGAAAGGGAGTATTTTTAAATAAAAAAATCATTGTTAACAACTGACCATTCACTCAAAAAGTTAATCTTGAACTCTGTTTGATAAAGTGACCTTGATACTGGTCATCATTTAAACAAAGCTATTGAAATTGGTATCCTGTTTTCAAATGAACGTTTGGAAAGTATAATATTGTTTCAATACATTAATCACTATGAAACAATTTCATATTATATAAATTTATAATTGTTTTTGTATTTTTTTGGCTCAACAATTTCTTGGTGGGCCGAAAAAAGTGAAATACTCAACCTCAGTAATGTGTGTTACAAGGTCAAGGCAAACTTTCCTGCTGGATTGTGGAGCGCTTTTTCGCCAACGACTATCGGCAAGAGAGGGGATAAAAACTTTTGTAGCCTTAGAATTGTAAACTATCTCAAAGGGATTATATATTTTGAAAAATACGACAACAACACCTGACGAGTTCCACTACGTACGAAACTTCGAAGGAGTGGACTAATAAGTAGGACAATTTTTCAAAATATACCATGCTCCTTAATTGCCGAGCACTGTTTTTAGTGTGTTATTTCACACACAACTATATATATAATTATATATATATATATATATATATATATATATATATATATATATATATATATATATATATATATATATATATATATATATATATACAGTATATATGTTTGTGTATGTGTGATTTTATTCGTAAAAAAATAATCGGCCCATAAGAACACATTATAGCGCGTAGCACATTGCTTTCTCAGTAAAATTGACTGACCCTCTATGATCTTCACCGTGCAGTACTACCGATGTCGACCAGTCGTAATCGATCCTGCTGTGACTTTGGCTTAACTGACAACTTAATTAATCTTACGCCATCCCGCGTGTGCCAAAATTAGAAGTGAGCATTGGGCCAGAAAAGAAAAAAAGACTTTTAGAACAAGTTTCCCTTCAGCTACGATCGTTTTGGGGTTCAAATTCAGTAAATAATACCGCCTTCATTATTATTATTATTATTATTATTATTATTATTATTATTATTATTATTATTATTATTATTATTATGATTGTTGCTGTCATTGTTGTTGGCTTGGAATGTCCTGATGCTACTTTTTATGAGTTACGTGTAGTAGGAAAGAACTGGGTTTACCCGTAACAAACTTGGCACATTAATTCATAAATTATCGTCACCATAATGGATACCTCCTGAAAAAAATGTATTAGAATGCTAAACAGCTGTCTTCTTGAGTTAAATTTAACTTATGTTTGCTGATTTTTATTCTTAAATTTCAAAGAGTGAAGAAGACTTCCTAACACAAGCTTTGCTTTCGGAATTGTACAGAAATGATGATTGCAATTTGAAAGAGATTAAAACTTTTATATAAAGCCTGTATTAAAATTTGTTTATCAGTCTGTTTTGTTTCATTCAAATATACCAAAAAGAAAGGAAAGGGATGGGAGGTGCTATAGACGTCATTGATCTTTATTACTTTCATTGATTTTGTAAAGTTACAATTAGAAATGCTTTTTAATATGTCTTATCCTTCTTATGACTCTCTTTCTCTCACTCTCTCTCTCTCACACACACAAAGACTTTCTTTCTCTCTCTATCAGTCAATCTATCTATCTATCAATCGCTTTCCTATCTGTCTCACTTTTTTTCTTTTTCGGTCTGTACCTCTCACCATCCAACAATATGCCTGGCTTTCTATCTATCCCTCTGTATTTCTACCCCGTGGCTTCTCTTTTGCTTTCTTTGTAAATACTATTCTGTCGGCTTGTCTTTTTCTTTCTCAAAATCATTGCATATCATATCGACCTCTCCCTCCCTCTCTCTCTCTCTCTCTCTCTCTCTCTCTCTCTCTCTCTCTCTCTCTCTCTCTCTCTCTCTCTCTCTCTCTCTCTCTCTCTCCCCCTCTCTCTCTATCTTTTACTCTCTATTTATAGATAGTTCTATATAATCAAGTCTATCTCTGTCTTTCTTTCTCTTGTCTAATAGTCTCTCTCAGCGTCACATTTTCTTCCACAATATTTTGAGCACCGCAATAGCTGCATATTCTCTTTCTCGTCTCTGGAATTGCGTGCCGCATCAGTGTTCTATTTATAGTACTCGCTTAGTGTTGCTCACAAAAACAACAAATATACAAAATAAACACACGCACACACACACATAAATAATTTATGAACGAGTATCTCTCGCAACCCCTCGTGCTCTTTAGTCTCGGGATGGGTCCGTTATTCGTGAATCGAAAAGCTCCAGGTTTCTTAATCCTAGGCTGCGGAATTTCAACGCTTAGGCATTTAACCTTCCGGAATTGTATTAACTTTTCCACCGGAAATCCTGTGATACGTCTCTTTCTCACCCCCACCACCTCACTTTCCTTTTTCAATTATCATAAGTATACATTGAAATGCTGCGGTGACAAGGGAAGACAGATTCAATAATAAATTTCTTTGTGTAGGAATAAATAATTATCATACAGGAAGAATATACATGCACTTTGAAAAGACAGAAAAAAAAAAGAAAAAAAAGAAAACCTTTCAATGCTTCAGGGCGTGCGTCATTATAAAAGACATAAACAACAATCATATGGCTGTTGGGGATGTCCAACGAATTGACCTGAATTCTCGCAGTTTCCCTGTCCGATCGCGGAATTTTAACAGCTAATTCTGTACTTTCCAAATGTGTGGAAAGATTATTCCAACCAAACGCTCATCATGAGACTTTATAATTACAAACAAAAGCATCTAATTCAAATAGCTGAAAATTGAAATTCTTCTAAAAATAGTGCGACGTAACGCGAGCAAATCAGGACTTGATTGTAAAATATGCTTTTTTTTTATTTATTTACAAAGATACTTAGGGCATTATAATTTTGTGACTGACTGGTGAAAATGAAGCGAACTGCGGAAAATTAAAAAAAAAACAAAAAACATTGATAATGCTAAAATTTGTTTGCTCTTTTATAGAAAGAAAACAACACATATTTTCGCCACTGTACTCCTTATTCAATTTTATCATAACTGAGAAATA
>JAWDGP010000502.1:525000-555000 GCA_033675545.1 Elysia crispata
TCATAATGGCTATTATATATATATATATATATATATATATATATATATATATATATATATATATATATATATAATTTTTTTTTTTAATCGGGGATTGTAAAGTTGTCATCCGCACCATTCTCCATTCTTCTGTCATTATCTCTTCCATGGGATGAAGGTTCAGTCGGGACATGGTTTCATTGTGATTCCATGTTTTCTTCTTATTCCCGCTTGAGAAGAGAAAGAAGCGTAGGTGACATTAAAGAATGTCTTTGTAATCATAATCATTGGAAAAATCGATGATTAATTTAACTTGTGCATAATGTATATATTCCCATCAGTTATTTAATAATTATTTTCGCTTGCGTCCGCCAGCTCTGGCGGGAAGACGTATAGCCTCGATGCTCTGGACAGAGTGCGCATGTTTTTTTGGCTGGACGCCCTTCAGAAGAAGCGACGAAACTTCAGCCAGCGAGAGTCCACGAGACTTCAGGATGTCTTACTGGGTAATCAGGTATGTTGAAGTTCAGTCTTTTTGGTGATGTTAAGTTATAGTTCAAGTCAATGTTGAGGCAAGTTGAGTGGAATCAGATGGTCTAGCCGGGGATCGAACCAGGTATCTTCTAACTGATAATCCAACTAAACTATCTGGAGCTTCTTCTATGTGATGATAAGATGTCTGCTGTCATCTCCATCTTCAATTGTATAGTATTGCGAAAACCAAATCGGTCGTCCTCAGAATTTTCCAAGCGGGCAATCATCTCCCCCAGTCCCTTTTTTCACTGTCTTTGCCGTCTCTTTATCCTTTCCTCTACTCTTAATATTTTCCTTATACCTGCCACTTATAGGGTGGGAATTCAGAGTAAAAATTATGAAGCTGACTGCGTCTCAATTTTTCATCTTGAGATAGGAGAGTGTAAAGATTCCCCATAGCGTTAACGTTTGTTTTAAGCTTATTTTTTTAAGATTTGAAAATTAATGCTAGTAAAGTTATACCATTACAAATTCTTATATGAAACGCTCTTCGATTTACGCTCCCAGTTATTAATTTTCTTAAATTTTTTTTTTCTTAACTTCCTTAGAGAAGATAGATCAAAGGAGAGAAAAAAATATCACGTACTATGTACAGCACCCATAGCAAACACATATGCCTGCTTGTTATACTTGCTATAGCCATGAACGAGAAACCCATTGTAGTTCTCAACTCCCAGATACCAACAAGATGACTCAAAGTTTATGTTCATATCTCCCCGTGTTGAGTAGTACAAGACGAATCGACAATTAATGCATCATGAAGATGATATCATTTTGTGGATTGCTTCTTCAACACTTAGCGTAGAAGTGACTATTCATAAACAGCTATAATAACACTTTCTATCAGCTCATTCTCTCAGTAGTTGCCAGTTAGACCTTTTTTTTTTTTTTGTTCAAAATATGATTTCACTGATGAATTTTCTGTCTAAATATAGCACCAATTCAGTTACCAAAGTAAGGTTAGTAAATATTTTTATAAATATCTTTGATTACATTCACGCATCTGTAAATTCTTTCACCTTTCTAATGTTGTTTTCTGGAAGCCAAGGTTTGTCTTGTCGTATACAATCCTTTCAAGAAGACATCTTTGGTTTCAAAATGACTGCCAAATTTTCTTTTAAATGAGACATGTTAAAATGTGTCAGCGCACTTGTCTTGCGTTTAGCTCTTGAGTCACTTGAACACATTAAAACACAATCATTATCTTTTACTCTCTTTTTTTCCTTATAGCATCTTTCTTTATAGCTCCTGTTGCATCTCTATCTCTCACTCTCTCTCTTTCTTCTTGTTACGTGATGCATACATTCAGGCATGGTTTTTGTCATGCATAAATGCACAGATTAATTACTATCGATTCGCATTAACTAGTGTATTTTTACAGCCAAGAACAGACATTTGTTGTAACCGCAATACACTTTCGATTCGATAATTCAGCTCTCCAATTTCGTATCGTGTTTCTGTTGTGGCTCGTCCAACGTAGAGAGTAATATTACTTCTTTATAGGTTGTTTTCTTTTAATTATTTTTTCGCACACTGCTAGTTTATGGTTAAAGTGCTTAATATGGATCCACGGTGTAGGCAAGTAGAGAGAGAGAGAGAGACAGAGAGAGACAGAGAGAGAGAGAGAGACAGAGAAGAGAGAGAGAGAGAGACAGAGAGAGAGAGAGAGAAACACACAAACAGACAAATAAATAAGTACAGAATTCAGTTCATTCGATATCTGTGAAGTCGTTTTATTTTCTTTTATTTTTTTTTAATAGATGAAGAAGTTTTTTTTTTTTTTTAACAACTCTGTCAATTCATTGGTTAAGTATTTTATTATCAATCGTAAATCACGAGGAAACTGATGAGTGTTTGTAATATATATTTCACATCGTTTGACCTTTCTCGTGTTACAGTTGAATTGTCTAAGTTATCAATCATTCATTTGTAACTTTTTATCGTGTCTCTAATGTTCTGGTGCTTTGCTCCTTCTTATTGTTTATAGGCCCCTGGGAAGCCATTCTTGCTAGCTATTAATCCAAGCGTCTGTTCGAATGTGTCTAAATCAAGGTGTGAAAGCAATCCGGTGTACCGTGTGTAAATTTGTTGCCGCTATGACTATTAAAATTAAATCTTGCAACAACACAAAAGCAACAGATGGCTCCCAGTGTGCCCCAAAATAATTAGGTTTGAGGTCATTGTTCTTTTCATTAGTTGCGTTTCCATCGACAGACACAAATTGAAAGCAGCGGTCTTTTAAACGCAGGGAGGGTAGAGGGAGATGTTTCAGAGGACCGGACAGAAGGTGACATTGATCAGGTGGTCATGAGGAATAGAGGAGAGAACAGGACAGACGACTCTTCAAAGTCAATGCTGTTAAATCTGAGGGAGGAACTCAGGAAGACATTTACCTCATTGCGGCTCACAGGTATGAAGTTAGATAAAGAAAAAAAAAATAAAAGCTGTGAAACACAATGTTGCCCTCCTCCGTTCGGGGCTTCAGTAACTTTACTGCGATCTTCTAGCTCTTAATTATTTATATTATGAGCCATGAGTTACATCGTTTTATTTTATACTTGAAGTCAGAAAATTTAAAGCTTAGATCATCTGAGTGAATTAATACTAGTATCAATTTCCAAGCTCTCCTTACTTCTCTTTACTGAATTGCTGGGAATACACTTCTTACAATGCCAAAGTAGGGCAAAGATTGAATTTCTTACTAGGCCCTGAAGGGATATCATATTTTAATGTATGTGTCATGCCAAGAAGAAATTCAACATGTTTTAAAAGCTGTATAAAACTGAAATAAGCTGCTTATGCTAGTGTTTAATCCCTAGAATTCTATTTGAACTTAATGTACTTTTTACTTTTTTTATATATAATCTTTTGGGCTGTATCTGTTTTTTGTTTTTTCAATAAATATCTAGTTAAATTCAGGAATAAGATTTAAAAAGTGTTTTGTTATCTCTTTGTAAATATCTTTCTTGGAATTTTGGTTTTGAAAAACAAAAACAACCTGAATAATTTGTTGCTTTTTGTCAATTACTGAAGAAGTTAAGAGTAATGAAAAAGTGCTTGTGGTAAACATATTAAATACTTTTCTGGCAAAGCACTTTTGTGATATAATGATAATTGTGTTTTTTGTCCATGTTATTAATCATTCAAAGGAAGGATCAAGTGCCCCACATCTCGGTCAGTAAGGCTAGAGGTTGACAGAATGGAATCCTAGCTTTAATTATTATATGATGGGGTGGGATTTGATCAAACCAACCCTATCCTAACGTTTGACGGGAGCTAAATAATCTCTGTGACTGTAGAGGATTAAACAATAATCCTTGCCTCTGATGGAATAAATAAGCATCTGCATTTCTTTTTTACATCGACCTTTGCAGCCCTAAAATGCTAGTTGCCTTCATAAACTGTAAGATCAACACAAACCAACAAAAAGATGCTAATAGGTGTAACTATAAAGATTAATTTTGTTTTTATTCTCAGACTACAATTTTACCTTTTTTTTTAATTAATTTTATATTTCAGATTTACATATTGCACATTTTCATCAACTTGCTGCAAGTACATATGTACTTCTTGATAGTTCTTTTATCGTTTTTTTTTTATTTACCAATATTTGAACTGTACAAATGGTGCTTTTTATTTTTATAAATCCATAGGTCGTGAAAGGTCCTTTGTTCCAAGTGAAGCATGGTCTGTGATTGATGAATGCCCACCAGCAAGTGCTGCTTTGCAAGTAGCTAATCGTTCGATAGATCAGTCCCTCTCCCAAACGCAGTGGCATGTAGATCTGTCTGATACTCTGTCATCATGTTCACCCCATGGATCCACAGAAGAATTGCTGGATCTCAGTTATGATCCAGCAGCTTTACCTGGCCAAATGAGGCATTTGCTTAGCAAGCAGCGGTCTTCTGGAGAAGGTGGTCATAGAGTCGGCAGTGAAAATAGCACTGGAGACCTTGCTCAGGGCTCATCTCTACCATCTAAAACATCAGGTTCTGCAAATGATGACTCATTAAAAACTCAGACAGTATTGCCCTCTTCATCTTCATTGGTGCCTACTAGTGACCCTCTTATTATAGTTATGAAATCAAAACCACAGCCACCACAGGACCTTGGGCCAGTTGTCCATGCTCCGCAGAAAACTGGCTACTCTATGGCTAAGTCTCCAACGTCCCCCGCATCTGCTCCAGGAAAGTTCAAGTTCATGAATGCCTTTCGCAACTTGAAAATGTCCAAAGAACCAGCTAGGGAGCAACCCAAGGCACCGGTAAATGAACGACATAACTCTCTGGATTCTGCTCTAGTAATGGCATGCCAATCGTGTTATAACTGCAAGATGGTATGTTCAGCTTTTTAACACCATTCCAATTTGCCATTAGTCCTTGTATCAGAGACTAATTCTGAAGCATTGTCAATATTCTTTGCTCACTTCCACCTTTATTTTTACTATATGCTCTCATCTTTTCATTCAAACCTGTGCATGCAAATTCCATGAAAATGTTTGATGAGTGTCTTTTAAAAATAAATTTAAGTACAAAAATCGGCTGAGTTTTTTTTTTAATCTTCCCCATCACTAAGATGCATGCATCCTTATTATACATGTATATAAATAAGAAAAACGGGAAAAAAAAAACCAATAGAAATTAGACACAACAAAACCACTTTTCCTTTAAACTTAAAGCTTATGTATTTTATACTTTCATTTGCCTCCTTAAGATATTGTTATCAGCACATGAGCTAATGGCTTGTCTTAGGGCTCAACCAAGAAGGTTGAGCTTGTAAAAATTAATGAAATTTGTGCCAATGAATGTCCCTGTAATGGTTAAAAAAAACATAACCTTTAGGTAGTTAATACTGATTAGAGATTATTACTGATATAAAATATTTCATTCTATAACTTTTTAAAATCCAGATATAAAGCATATAGTTTTGAAATTATAAAAAAAAAGTACACCGACTGCATTTTGTGGACGCAAACTTAGAATGACATTCAACTGCTTTTAACCACGCCCTCTTCACATATTTATTTCTTGTTTTAATCCTCATTGCATCATACCTTGTTTTAAACCTTTCAAATTTGTGGCATTCCCTTGGCACATTCACTTACAAGCTTAAAACTTTTAAAGAACTCAATTATTATGTACAGTACACAGCACTTGTTTTTTCCTGTATGTATATATATATATATATATATAAAGAGAGAGAGAGAGAGAGAGAGAGAGAGAGAGAGAGAGAGAGAGAGAGAGAGAGAGAGAGAGTTTGAATACAGTGTAACAATTTACATCCATTATTTTACAATTTAAAAAGTGTGGAATCAGTAACATATATAACTTAAAATTCGATGCAATGGAAAAAGAAAAGCAACTCTAGTGTGCTGTCTGTATTTCATAAGACTTAAGAAGATTGCATTTAGCCCTAAGCTGTAGACAATGACATGAAAAAAATATATTTAAAGGCTGTCATAGTCATGTTGCATGAGCATGAATATAAATGTGCTTATATTAATTGCACTATTACCGCATTATAAATCATATCCTTTCAGAAATTTGATCATGTGAATATATTGTGCTGTCCAGAAATTGATATAAATTACAGCATCTTAGAATTTATTATTGATTGGTGGTGTAAAAATCTTTGCTAACATTTAACAACAGATATATTTCATTATCTCTTTTTTATTCTTATGTCCTCCATAAAACTATCATCACATAATCAGATGCAAGAGGAGCAACGATCAATCGAGGATCAGCTTACAGCTCATAAGGAGATTGTCCGTCTGATGCAGAAAGAGCTGGATGTTATGCGTGCACAAATAAGGACCAGGTCATTTCAGCTTCAAAGGAATATCATGATAAACTGAGAATAAATGCTGAGATTGATAGAAATAGAACTTGACTGAGAGAAAAAAAAAAGCCAACTATCAAGGGCCTTGAAGAATGGGCAAATTGAAAAAACAATTATTCTTTTGGTGTTAGGGAGAAAGTAATTTAGTTGAAATAGTTTTTTCTTAAAGCTATTATGTTAAGGGTGTCATTTTTTATTTCATTTCATCATTTCTCCTTTGAGAAAAGCCATGAGATGTTGAATTTATTGAATGATTTATTAAATAAAGGTGAAATAAACAAAATCTATCCAAATGTTACAGTGTTTCTCACTTGTAATACTACCATTGCGAGATCTCCTTAGATTTTGGTTTAAATATATATACATGTAAATATCATCATCAGCATCATCTTGTCATCATAAGCACAAAAACTACGATTCTTTATTATTTTTATGTTTTTGGTTTATTTTTAATTGCAGGGAAGAATGCGAAGGGGCAGGAGATGATGGTATACAAGATATCTTGCGCCAGAGAGACAAACATATTATGGAGCTAGAATATTGCCGCCAGGAGCTCATTGAGGAGAAAACTCAGCTTGCTCAAGATCTCAGGTGTATATTAAAATTTGTTGGTGTTACTGGGAAACAATCAGCTGACAATAGCAGGAAACAAAAGATTATGTCTTGTTCTTATTTCCTGACTCATGCTTAGAAGAATCATTTCATTCTCCAGTATGACTCCATGTCAAACTTTATTAAAGTGGTATATCAGCAAGCTCATTAAATCTTTCTGAAAAATTGAAACGATTTCAATTGCAAATGTGATTGATGAAAACACTTTTGATTAGATTGTGCTGTACACCATCCCACCTTAATTGTATCATTGAAAAGGACAGATTTATGGCTGTGGCAGCAAGTGCATCATTTATTATTTCTATGCAAAGGTCTATATTTTTCTCCTATAAGCAACAAAGGGAGATGTGAGTGCCTTATAATTATATTTCTATATCAATCATTATTATTCCAGTGTGAAATCTAGGGACGTAAAGGAATTACAAGACCAGATCTCCATGTTCCAGCAAACTCTTTCAGTGAAAGACGAAATTATAGTGAGTTTGACAAATGAGAACCAGGACATCCAGACACGCTACAGCAGCAGCAGCTTCAGTGATGCTGCTGAACAGTCTCCACCTGTAAAGACATATGGTGATCTTAGTCTCCTTGCAGACGAAAGGAAAGAATTGGAAACACTGAGAGTAAGTTCCATTAAATATACAGAGTGGAGTAGGGGGCAATATGAGAGTGAAGAGAAATATTTATATGCATGAGAAGTAGGATAAAAGAAACAGAAAGTGTTTTTAAAGTGGAAACCAAAACTGGTTTCAACTAGAATATAGAACTTTCTTAATGGCTATGCTATTGATAACATAAAACAAGACCACTTAAATGTTGCTTGTTTTGAATGTGATAATTGTAAGGAATAGAATGACTTAAAATCATCTCAAAATCATTGATAAAGTGTGCCTCATGTGTACTTTTTTTACTCCTAAAAATGAGAAATTTCTGAATCCTTTTTAATATTTATTCTTGAGAAAATTATATTTACAGTTTATTCTAAGTATTGATGGTGGAAATTGATGTCAGAGAGAAGCATACCTAAAGGGAGTCTCATAAAAGTTATTTATTTAGGATAACAAAGCCATGTTAGACAAATTGTAAATAGCTATTGTGTTGCAACTATTTCATATGAGGATCATGAAATGAAATTTATCCCTGACATTCATTCTAATTCCATCACCCCTAGGATGCCTGTAGGGCATATGAGGCCCAAAACAAATTTCTTACATCGGAAATTCTGGAGCAAAAGACTCTGAGAGAAAATGATGAGGCCAGGGAAAAAGTGTACATCATGTAAGTTTTCTCAACTTTAAAAATATTACTAGGTTTTGAAAACTTCCCTCTTAAAGAAATAAATAAATCAGTGATTGGAAAAATTGTCAAACAACCTTTTTGTTTCTTTCTTTTCCACAAATTCTCCCTTGGATATTATAGATGGTTTATAATCATTTTTTTTTTATCATTTTGAAGTAGGCGTTGAAAATCTGGAATTTCCGTGTATGTTATTTCCCTTAAATAGCAGAGTCTTTTAATAATACATCTTTTTACCAAGAGGTTTGACACATTTTAGCTAAAACATATTCAGCTTTAAAATTGGTGCTCTATAGCTATAAATGATGAAAATTAAATAATATCTTGTAGACATGAAGATTCATCACTTAGCACATAGTATGGAAATTATGATAATTAATTTTTTGCCGCTTTCCCATACTGGTTGAGAGTGTGTTAATGGTATGGTCTTTTTTTTTTTTACTTATGCTTCATGTTTTTTCCTCTCTCACATAAGTTCAGTTCTGATAACACAATCATCCATTTGGAAAATTTCAAGATGCATTTGAAATTATGTATTCACAACAGGAATGCAGCGAGCTCGGAGGCAAAGTATTACAAGATAATGAGCAAATACCTTTATCTACTTGATGAGATCAAAGCACCTGTCAGAGGTAAGTTCCTGAGAACCAAGCTCCTCATCTATCCCTTTATTGGCTTAGACAGTTTTAAAGAGTTTAATCAATTTAGGATTCTCTTCATCTTAGTCTCTTTTTAGGAATTTGACTGGGGTAAAAAAAAAATTTCCCATAAAGTAGACAAAATTTGAGGCACTTAGGTGGTGAGCATCATTCTAATGTTTTTTGTTTATACCTCCTCAATATCCATCAAGGCTTTAATATCCACACATTTTTTATCATTTAGAGACACACGTTAACTGTGCAATGCCCTCCCAAATTTTAATAATTGGAGTTGTTTTATTGTGAATGACTTGAGAAACGGGGTGGCAGTTTGTACTCTTTTTAAAACTTTTATTTTTTAACTTTATCTGTGTATCTAGTGAAATTAAAGTACTTGCACAGAAACATTCACCATTCATTTATTGTGCAGTTAGTCTTTTTTAATGTAATTTATCAAGAAAAAATTACATATGCATGGTTGTGGGAAGAGTATAGGAAAATTATAACTATCAAATATCTTTAATATCTTATTGTTTTTATTATTGTTCGGAGTGGTTTTGACTAAATATTATATGATTATACCATCTGAAACATGTTTTTTGAGGATTTAAGTAATCTTGGTCTTTAGAATTTTATTGTAACTTACTATGTCTTTTTGCACAGCATCATTTTGATAAAATCTTTTGTTTTGTCAAATTAAAAAAAAAATCTTTGAGGCATTCATCCACATATTCAAGCCTTGCATGTTATTTTGTGCTTAAATTTGACATCAGTTTTTTTGTACGTTTATCATCAGAGAGTGGATTTAGATAAGATTATTTATTTGTATGAGATGAGATATAAAATGTATCTTGAGATGTACAAGTTATTGGGGTTTTTTTGTCTTTGAAGTGTAAAATAGTGTGATTTTATACTGAATGTGGATGATCTGACATAAAGTTGTGTTTTTGCTTTAGCTTTCAACTTATTATTTCAATGCAAATGGACTGAACAAAAAAATTGTATCAACCTTTCGAGTTTTTTTCTGGCAGTCAGATAGCTTTTTTTTTTTATTTTTTATTTTTTAATTGGATCAGGAGCTGATTTGAATAACAGAGGTTGTAAAAGCAGATGTTTCCAGTTCAATATGTCATCTTTTTAGTAAATTGATAAATGCAATGGAAACTATCTCTGATATTAAATTCTAAATCGTTTGTTTCAAGTTTATTCAAAATTAAAAGCTCTTATATTTATTTTAAAAAATCTACATTTTAACTGTATAATTTATGTCACTATGAGATTATCAATTCAGTATGAATAGTCCAATTCTTCACAATTTTATCTTAAACGAGAGGTTTTTTTAGCCAGGAATGCTTAATTGATGAATTCTCATTGTTTCTGGATCAAAGTGTTATTCACTATTTATATGATATGTTATCAAAAGAATAATGATATGTTATCAAAAGAACATAATACTTGTGGCCATGATCGAGAATTAATCGAAAGAGGGGTGGGGCAAATTTAATTTCTGTTTTTTTCACTGACCAATAACTAGTTGCTATGCTTTTCTTCATAATATATTTCTCCTTCTCTTTGTTGCTTTCTTCTTTCTTTTCCTTTTCTCGACTGTATCTCTATCTCCAAAACAATAATGCTTACCTTTTTAATATTTTATGAGAATTTCTATTTGCTGAAATATGTTTTTATCTGTGTATGTGTTTGGCTGCATGTATGTCTTTTTTTCTCTCCCTGTCTCTCTTTATTTCTTTATCTGTCTGTCTCTCCCTCTCTTTCTCTCTTTGATATTGTCATTCTTTCTCCTATTTAAACATACATGCCGTCTGCTTTTTAATCCATCCTTCATTAAGGCAATAGAATACGGAGAGTAAACATCTAAATAAAGATTTTGCAATGGGAGGGAAAGAGAGAGAGAGAGAGAGAGAGAGAGAGAGAGAGAGAGAGAGAGAGAGAGAGAGAGAGAGAGAGAGAGAGAGTTAAACAAAAAGATCGTTACGAAGACCATGAACTTCATGCCCTTATAAAATACTTTACGAAAGAATATACAGTTGTCATCACATCACCAATATGAACAGAAATCGCTTTCATTTATGTCCGTTTGATGAGAGCTCTGCGCTCAGTGCGCTCAGTTAAGATCTGGTAATCGATGTTATCCTTTGCAAGTGTCTACACCTAACTCTTTCATAGCTTACTCAGTCACTGGTACAGTAATCCATTTTTTCACCCTTTAGTCATAACCTTAATCTACACTATCTTCCTCCTTTTATGATCCTTTTACCTAGATCTTTGCCATTGGTGTCAGTGAAACGAAGAAAAACTTGTAATACTTTTATACATCCTACCATAGTCTAGACTTTGAATGGAGAATAGCTCACCTAGGATCGGGAATACAAAAACAAAACAAAAAATAGTAAGAAAATGAATCTAATATATTTATATATCTTCCCTGTGCCTTTGATTTCTAGGACATGGTTAGGTGTGTGTCCTAGGAGGGCCGCGTATGAAGATCAATACTGTATATTGGTTTTCTTCGTCACTAGAGAGATTAAGGATAGCAGCTGCTACAGATTGCTCATAACCTGCCAACTCGTCCTGAAAATCTAAGGATTTTATCACAAAAAAATGTCAAGAGCAGATACAAAAATTGGTTGAAAAGATGTTGTAGATGTTACGGTGTTTAGAAGTAGCGAGTATTCGGGTTATGTTGAAAGTGGTGATGGTGTTGACGATCGTGGAGACAGTAATGGTCATCATTTTGTAAGCGAAGAGGTTGATAGTCATGAAAGACATACGTAGCGAGGTGTAGCTAATTCATAGAATCAAATAGTTTAGTTTCGATCCCGTAAGCTCCTTCCATTTTTTTTTCAAGTGAAGCTTTTAGATTTTTATGAACTTATTGTGTACCAGGCCGGGAGCTCTCTCGCATTCTTTTTTTTTTTTTTTTTTTGTCACTTAAACCTACCACCTAAGTTTCACATTGTTTTTTTTCTCAATATCATGGTTTGTGGTTTTCAATTTCTTACTCGTGGTTCTAACATTGAGTAAATGAAAGATGAAGCACCTAATCTTGCGCATTCTTTCTCTGAAATATATATATATATATATATATACACACACATACTTTTTATGTGTGTGTCTATCTATAGATTATTTTTTTTTCGTTTCCTCTTCCCCCAACCCTAACCTACCTCTCTTCCCTGCTTTCTTTGTCTGCTATTTTATTGGTTTGGCAGGTACTATTGAATGCTACAAACCATACCAGCATCTTGAGTACTATTCATTTCAGCGTCTCTTTATATCTATCATAAATTGCGTTCAGTTATAACGGTTTCGAGAAATTGAAAAAGTGTGTTATTTCTTTCAATTCTATGAAATGAGTGGATATTTGCTTAAAGATTTTTGGTGCGAAAACGGTTCTGTTGGAATAAAGTGTCAACGACATCATAATGTTATGGTGGCTTCGTTTTAACTTCTTTGAAACGTCTAAGAATAATACAATTGTGTCCAGGATATAAATACCGACTCTAGATAAAATACCTCTGATTTAAAATTAGACGATGATCAAGTTTTCATTGGTGTCACTTCGAGTTTCATACCAAGGAATACATTTCTTTAATATTTTAAATCTTTGTAAAACTTGATGTAAGCGACATTCCCTTGCCATAAGGTATGACTTGTGAGCTTAATTCAAGATGTGCGCAGCTTGATCCTTTTCATTTCACTCCCATAAAATATGAAGGATACTTTTTTGAAGCTGTCTTTCGAAATATTGCTTAACACCAGAGAAATAGAATCAGAGATTAATGTAGCTTTTAGGGATTTTTTTGTGCTCCTGACTATTCTGATAAACATACTGACATCATTTTCAGACTTGGTATATTTCGTATCAAGTTTACTTTCCGTTACAAGCGAAGAGAACTCATTCCCTTAGTAAAGTGTAGTGTTATTAGAAAGTGTAGGCACTGTAACCATGTACGACGAATTTACAGTTTCAATTGCTCTAATATTTTTTACACTCACCAAGAATGAGTAGACGATAATAAAAGCTGGAGTTACAAAGTATTTATTTTATGACGGGCTTGATCAGCTATGCTCAGACGATGCAAAGGGAGGGGCAAGCCCACTGTAGAACACCAAAGAGCATGAAGAATAATAAAAAGAATTATTCTTTGCAATGAGGTTTTGAAAATCTTAAGCTGTATACCAAACAGGAGCTAAAGCAGTTTAAAAAAAAAAAAATAAAAAAGCAAGACAGTCTTGTTATTTCCAAGTTTAGTTTAGGCTTGTGCCTTGGGTTTAGATTAATTGTTTGAGAAAAAAAAGTGTTGTTGCACTCTACTACCATTTCGTGTTTCAGAGATGATTAGATGAAATTCGTAGCCTTAAAAAATCTATGAGGAACTTTCAAGTCAAGGATTTTTCGAAGTTGATCCTTACTGACTTCTTTTGCTGTTTTTTTTCCCTCTAAAAGCGTTGACAAATTGTGTGGTTTTGTTTATTAGACGAATTATTTTAAAATTGTAATTTGCATATATAACGATATACTTCTTTGTTAGCATCCTCGTCTATCAAATTTATTTATGATCTCTCTTTTTCACCCTGTTCCGTGACAAGTGCGTCTTGCAGGTGCTGTAGATATTGCTGTTTATTGTTTAGTGGTTCCGACACGTTCATCATTTTATAGTCTCTTCAGGCGCTCAAGAGGTCTTGCGAAGTCTGTATGTTGTTGCACCTAACAAGAAAAGTAAGAGTTATCACCGCGTGGTATCAGAGAACCCGATATTTCTACCATGTTCTTTTCTTTCTGCATCGACTATCATAAAGGCTCTTCTTATGTTAAGTTTCCAAAATGCAACCATTATTGGATGACTTGAACAGAAATAAGATGAGAATAGTTTATGTGGAAAATTTCAATTTCTATGCAGATTCTTTGAAATGCTTGATATCATATACGTATCGATGAATGGGTAGCTATGAATTCATGTAGAGTAGTGAACTTCTAATCACCTTTTGTTTTTTTCCTACACAGTTATAAATGAAACTTTAGAAGAATCTCTCACTATGATTTAGAAAGCACAGAATCAGCTGTTTTCTAGTAGCATGAGTTGAGAAATAGGTTTAAGAGAGAAACATTTTAAAATTGGTACAGATCATTGGTCTAGATATAGTGCGGTCTTACGTTTTATTACTCGAGTAAAAGATTTAACGCCGTCTTAATGCCATCCATTTGTCAAGACTCTTTTCGTCCAAATATTGAAGCAAATCTAAAACCGTAAAAATGCGCAACTTTCACATTTAATCCTGAAAAAGATTTTTAAATTGGTGATTATTCGTGTTCATATTGTGTGCTTTGCTTAACTCAAACAATTGTCATGCCTCATATTATAACGTGGACATTGTAATAATTATGCTGGACTACATAAAAACCGTTGTCATATTTTTTTTCTTTGCTGTCATATGCTAGAATTAGTCCCAGCTGTCACTCCAGGAAACCAGCATGGCTTTAGTGCGCGCGCTCACCCTGATGATTATTTATCAATTCAGAATTGATGCCGTTTTCTGAAAGTAGTTTGTGTGGCAGAGTAACGTGCTCATGGCATTGGCTCTCTGTGTAAGCTGTCATCAGCTTGAAGGAGGTTAGACTGCTTGCATAGTGGCTTGGTTACACAAACTATTTAAGTATCACGTAAACATTAAAATATTCAGAAACAGCCAGAAATGTCTGTTGGCAGTCAACTTTAACACAGGTGCGTCTGAATTTGTTACTGCTAGATTAGTCGCTTTAATAAGAAAAAAAAAAGTCGTGGAATAATTAGCGTTGCTATCTCTGGTATGAGGTTTTCTAAGGGCCTACCATGATTAAGACTACCCGTTTATTTTAAAATGTATGCTTACTTGGTTATCACTATCGTCTGAATACTTTTCTATATTATTCGTGCATTTCCATTGAATCTTTTCAGTTAAGATGTCTGGTGGTTGCTCGTCATCCTAATCATTTCTCAGTAAAGTGTGTTGTTCATATAACTTTCCGAGATTTATATTGTTTATTAAGGCACGAGTTCACTCGAGCATGTCTTACCCACGTCAGTGGGATGTTTTTAATGGTTATATTTTGTGATTATTTTGAAGTGGATCATAATTCTGGGTTCTCGAAGAGTTCATTAGGTTGTGCATAGATCTACGATCTTAATAACTTATATTATATTTAGTGATGGACTATTTGGGGATGAAGCAAAACAAACGAGGCTGTATAACTTTATAGATGATTTCAAAGAATGTAAAATAAGGAGTTGAATTTCGTTCGAAATGGAAAGTTTGTTATAAATATCGCACGTGCAAGCTAAACACAAGAACAAGAGATCAAACGATGGAACATGTACGCCAGAAGATGATCGGTCACTTGTGTATCCCGTGTGGAAGCAGCTCTATGAGTTCCCGTGTGACCACCTATCACTTCAGGCGGAAGGACTCGCGATCTGGTCAGATCACAAACGGCACTTTGTCTCGCGACAGAAGAGGATACCGGCTGGCGTTTTCTCAAGGTGACGTCAGTGGCTTTGACCATGGCAATGACTTAAAAATTTATTTCTTCTTCCTACATTTTCGCTTCCAAAGTTCATTCTAGGTTGACTCAAAAAAAAAAAAGCGCCCTGTACATGCAAGGTGTAAATGGGAAGACAACAGTTTTGCTAGTCCTACTTTTACTTTAACTCATAATATATATATATATATATATATATATATATATATATATATATATATATATATATATATATATATATATAAGCTTAATGTTGGCACTGCTCATCCGCGGCCAAGTAATGAAATGGTGAACTGTTCCCACCGTCCGTAGCCAAGTTAGTCTTGACTGACTGACCAACTTGGTGACAGGAGCAACTTGGTGACAGTCCGAAAGTCTCTTTCATACCTTTGTGATTAAATTTTCTTTGTCTCTCTCCCCCTCTCTTCCATCCCTCCATCTATCCGACCTTTTTTTAACTCAGTGTGGACAGACTTTCTCGAGTTAAATTTATTGTCTAAATCCTTTTCGGAAAGGTTTTTTTTTTATTGTTACCAAGTTGGCGACAGTAACAAAGAAGAAAATTATGAACAAGTGAATCTGTAGCATTGTATCACGTAGAACAGGTACCTCTTAAGTCAAATTTTATTGTGCTTATAAAGTTGTTTTGACGTTTAAGGCATCACTAGTATCATAGAACTTTGCATGGCTTTTTATTGTTTGCTGCAATAGTCCATTGATTGTACATGTACTTCATGTGAAAAGCGACAGCTGCTGTTATAGTCCCACTGAGCAATAATTAGTTTTATTGCGCGCAATCCAGCAGTAGATTCCTCTTCTCGGGCTCACACAGATGCGCTTTGAACTCGAGAATCTCTACATCACCGATTCTGCTGTTTTCACTATTGGTTTCGGTCATAAAAGCGCATATACGCTCCGCTTGAATTGTGAAAAGGTAACTCACTTGGCTGGCGTAGACCATGAGCCATGAGATTATATTTTTAAAAGCTGTTGAGCTTACTCTTCGTTGCAGGATTAACCTTGAGGGGTTTCACGGCATTGTCAACTCAAATGGTGTTCTAAATATTTCGATGGATAGTTTTAGGGCTGGCTACAGAGTTCCCTCGGGTTTCGAACGTTGGATTCGCTTCAAGTTAACCCTTGTAAATGGAAATTTCAATCACATTCGAGGTACATGTTCAGAGTTCTTATTTCCAATGATTTAAGCATGTTAAGGCTAAGTGTTAAAGTGAGCATTTTTATTTAACTATGTTAGATTTAGGATGCTTTGCGAAGAAAAACAAATGCAATCTTTTTTTTTCTTTTTTATCCCGCGATCATTCACTGCAAAATTATTCAAACAATTGTATGAGGATGAGGCCTATGGACCACTTCAACAGGAAGAAAACCTTTTCACCGAATTATTGTCGTTCTATTTTAATGTGATTTCGAAAAAAAATTGATTTAATGTGCTGTGGAATTTGTTAAATTCGCTCTGTTAAATCAAGTTATTATTACCAGTAAGACACTTAGTTTTTTTTTTAGACAGTACCAAACTAGCTGGTCACAAGTCGGGTGAATGTGAAAGATAATGACGTTGTTTCGTTAGATTAAAATAATAATTATGATATGCGAGCCTAAAAGTATGTTTAAAACACAAGAACCATATATATATATATATATATATATAAACCAGGAATATCAAAATGTTTCCTTATGTGGCGTAAGTCGTAGATGTTTTGTTTTTTGTTTTTTGCTAATCGACGTTGAGGATACCAAGAGGGGACTTCTACTCAGTATTTTAGGGCCATAGAATTTTAAAAAAAGTAACATTGGGAACTCACCGTGGCTTTAAGTCGATTATGATTACCAATGAGTTACACCATCAAACGGTTGCATGCTCCCCTGTGCTTAAAACTATAAAATAGTCTTTTTTTTTTTTAGGCCTAATGGCGTCTTCGTCTTTGATGTGGAGGAGATCGGGTCGAATCCTGTAACGCATATGGTCATAATGCTGCGTCAAATAGATAGAGCGCCAGATGGCAAAGTCGATAGAGCGTTGGACTAACTACAAAGATTTGCAGATTCGATCTCAAGCTGGGTTATCAAGTTAGTGTTGGCCTCGGATTCCATCTAATCAATAATACACTTAGCTCGACAGATAGTCATCGTTTCATATAAAATTGTTCATCGAACTTTGGGGACGTAAACGCAGCAAAAGAATTGCAATAGATTGCACGTCTAAAAATTAGAATTTCGCCCTTCGGCGTACACCCTTGCCCCACAGTTGTGCATCCATCTGATTAGGAACTTCGCAGGAAAGGCAAAATCGGGCGTATCTGTACATTTCAAGAAGTACTTATCAAGAAAAATAACAAGAAAATTAAAAAAAGGGTTTGTTCTGGTATTATTGCACTCTATTCTTTCATATTGTACCAAAGCAATATCCAAGAAATACAAATTTTATTCTGAAAATGTCAAAAATATCACTTCAATCCAATCCATCGTGTGATCATTATTCTGAACCGCATGGAAATCTTGGATTGATTGGTTTATATATCACTTCATTCATCACTGATAAGCCAAGTCATGACCCTGTTGATGTCATAGATTCTCATCTCTTGAACTGATTCAATACATTCTTCTCAAATTTCCTATCTCTTTTATACTTCTATTCACTCTACCTCTTTCAATGCTATCTCTCTTGAAACTTGGTAACCCCAAACGTGCTTTGCGGCTTTAAACCGCCTCAGATCACATCACTGTATTCGCCGAGATTTAATAACACAATTTCTTTAAAATCACCTTAAAGTTTGAACATTGAAGAATCAACGACATTGCACGATAATTAGATCGCTGTCCGAGCTACATGCCATCTCCAGTCACCGAGAATTGATTCTTTTGTTGTGATTCCGTGTGGTGCAAATGTGCACACCCGCTCACTATCTTATTTATCCAAAATCTTGATAACCTTTCGTAAAACAAAAACGATGGTGCCAGACAAAGCGTTTTACCTTTGTCACAACTTTTCAATTCACTGCGAAATCAGCTTTTCTTTATTAATATTTTTTCTCTTACCCTAGGTGGTGAGGAAGCCAAGTCCCAGGACGTAGTCAATAGACTACTGGAAGAGGCGCTAGATTCAGAGTCTGCCGAGTCAACGACTGACCAGGAGGATCATAGAGCAGGCTTCATCTCATCACAGGGGTAAGATGTCGAGCTGTCGGTGTCACAGACACTGCCATATTCATCACCCCCTCCACTAACATAGAGCGTTAAATAACTCTCTCCATTCCCATTAGTAATTATTATTACCGCCATTTTTAGCATCGCTTATATCAAGATAAAATTATTTTTTCCTGGTATTACTTTTTTTAATTGTGAGCAATACCGTGACAATACCTCATTAGCATCAACATGGTAATCAGCATTGTTACGATCATCGTGATTGTTGTTATCGTTGATAAAAGTTTATTGTTATGGGTATTGGCACTAGAAAATATAAGTATACGAAGAACAGGTAGTTTTAGGAAAAAAATGAAAAAGTGATAGTGGTAGAGATAGATGTTATTGTGATGTAGTTGTATTGGTCCTGGCTGTGGTAGTGTAGTTTTGGTAGTAGGAGCAACAGTTAGCAACTGCAGTGGTAGTAGTAGAAGTAATAGAATTAGTGGTAATGGTATTATCAGAGGTAGCAGTAGCATTTTCGTCTTTTGTTTTTTGTTTGTTTGTTTTGTTTTTTTGTTTGTTTTTTTTGTTTGTATAATTGAATTCTGAATGACGACATTGATATAAGTGGTAGCATGAGAGAAGGGGTTGGCAGGATTTTTCGTTGAAATTTTTTTTTTTATGTTCTTGTCCCTGGAGAATCTCATAAGAGCTTTGGAAAAAAAAATAATCGTAGTAGAAAAGGTTAAAAAAAAACATTTAAGGAACAGTTACAACAATATTTGCAAACTGTTTTCGATTTCTGACCTGAAAGGAATCAATAAAAAGCCAATTATTCATTTAGCAGCATGTATAGTTATATGTTCATTACCATGTAGTAGCTCAAACAGGAAATTTAGAATAAATTAAAGCTTTAGGCTATATTTATAATCAATGTTTACTCATTCACCCTATATATATTTCGTTTGTAAATGCCCAGCACACAAAGTACTTTCTTATTTTATTTTTTTGAAAAATCAATGTCTCTAAGTTCTGCATTACAATGGAAAGTCATGGGAAAAAAAGTTTTGTTTGTAAACCCGAAGAGAGATAGTAGATTGTTTGAAAATTTTTATGCAAAAATAACTGGTGCTATCCTTAAAAGACCATACTTTACTTAGTAACATTAATCAAAGCTAAGAGGTGTGAATGACTTATATGCTTGTAATGACTGCCTTTTAAGATGCATTTCACCTGTTTCATGTTGATCTTCATAATTTCTCTTCTGGGCAAAGTTTTTAAGTAAGATACTAACTAGATCTAGTTTTGTAACTTGTGCACTGTGTTTTTTGTTTTTTTTTGTTAATTTTAATTTTAATTTTTCTTTTTGACGTTATCATAGCAAAGAGTATGATGCATATGGGTTCCTCAAGTACCAAGCAGCAAAAGATAACTCTTTACCATCCCGAGCTAGGATATTTGATCATCAGGCCGAGGAGCTGAATTGCATGATCCGGGTGAGAAGAGAATATAAAACAAACGCTATACACACTTATTTACCATAATTATAGTTCATCATAAATGTTTCTTATTCCCTTTTTTTTTCTTTTTTCTTTCTTTTTTTTTTTTTTTTTTTTTTACAAAATTACGTGCATTGAAAATTTTTAATCCCCTAGTATTGCAAAGACTTTTGCTTCAAAAAAACTTTGCTGCAATTAAAAAAAAATGAATTTGTTACCAAAAGTTTTGGAAACACAAATAGTATAAAATTGAGATTACTACAGATGTGCTTTTTTTTATCTCACAATGAGTCAGCTTACAATTTTAGGATTCTTCTAATGGCTGTGATTAATTGCAAAAACATCTTATGGCTACAGTCAAAAACCCATTTGCATTTGGCTGAAGATCATCATCATCATAATCATTATTTTTATTATTTTGTTGTTGTTATTATTATTATCATTATTATTATCATCAGTATTGTTATTTTGCAAAAAAATGCCAAACAGGATGCTGATGACGTCACCTCCAAGAAAATCAAATGGGAAAACTTCATGGTTGGGTTGACACACTCAGGCAAGGCATTAACTCGATCACCTGATCTTAAAGCTCTGATCAGACTGGGTGTCCCTAAGGAATTAAGAGAAAAGATATGGAAAGGGTGAGCTAGAAATGAGGGGAATATAATTATAAACTTATGTAAAACTGTATGCAGATCTTGAAAGTAATTTTTTTTTCTTAAGTCAGGCTTTTTTTGCAATTTATACAAATGTTTAAAAATATAGTAAGTTTTATGTCTTTTTGTAGTGTTTCATATTTTCATCTTTGCATTAACGATTGCTGTAATAGAAACACCATGAAGACAACAACAAACAAACAGAAAGCAGGTAGAAGCATACTTTTGAAGATTTGAAAAGAAAAGATACTATTGTAGTTCTTAATTTCATGAAAACTTTGATGTTGTATAATCTTTCCTCCAGATGCATTGATCTCCATGTAAAATCTACCCGTATTAAGCTTGGAGACAATTATTACAGAGATCTTCAGAATAGGGCACAGGTCAATAAGTCTAACCCTGCTATCAAACAGGTAAAGTATGAGTGGAAAAATATCAGTAAAATGTGTATTATGACTTCAACTTCGAATTTTATGTTTAAATTATGACTGATACATCTCTCTGAAGAAATTGGCTCTGTTTATCAAATTTTTATTACAAAATTATGGGAAAGGGGGGAAAGAAAGCAGGGAGAGAAATAGAGAATGATATAGACAGAGGGCAGTAGGGAGACAGACAGATGGTGAAAAAATTGGTATTTAAAAACAAAGAAGAGGCTGATTATAATCAGTCAGAAGGTAACAATAAACCGAGTTGTTGATTTAGTATTTGTTGAAGAATAAAAATGATACATGCTTTATGGAGAAAGTGCTGAGGAAAATATAATATTAAAAGTATGTTATCATATTAATTAGATGTTAACAAAATCTAAAGTTGTTCATCATTTTTCTGCAGATTGAGCTGGACCTTTTGCGGACATTGCCTGATAATCGCTTCTTTCAAAAGATTGATTCAGAGGGTATATGCAAGCTGCGCTGTGTACTTATGTGTTATAGTGTACATAATCCATGTATTGGATATTGTCAGGTAAGGATGTATATTGTGATGTATATCTTTAGGAATTTAAGCTTTTCAACGCAGGGAAACTAGCCCCGTATGTCACACAGTTTAGAATAAATATATTGAATTATGATAGGCAAGCTTGCAATCTTGAATGATTTAACTTGACCTTGAACATTTTCTTTTACAAAATGTTTCATGCCTTCTTTACTTTCATGCGAAGAAAGCCCAACATCTGTTCCATTTAATCATAGCTCTAATCCTACTCTGTTTTTACAATCATTAATTTGTCATCTTCCTCTCTGATCCATTACAAACCATATGTTGCAAAATTTCTGCTAAACATTCGATCTGTATATATTTTATTATAGTAAATATCACCTATGTCTTTAGTCTTTCATTTTTTAGGGTAGAAAAGTCATTTGACTTCTTTTAACTCATTTCAGCTCAGATATATTGCTTCTAAAATTAAATGCATATCCAGTCTCACATGTATCTCTGATATAAATAAATATACTAGGAAACCAAGAAATTTGGGAAACACAGAAAATTCAGAACAATACTCAATTCTGCTTATTTAATGAGGGAGATTGTTTAAAAAAAAGATTAATGTAGAAAAAATATGTATGGCAAAGTATTATTCATTTTCAACAAGTATCAATACAAAAAAACACATTAAAATAGCCAGCAAGTAACATGCTTTGTCTTTTTAGCAACTCTCCTTTTCTCTTTCAAATCTGTAGCCACAGTCTGCCTTTCCCCTATAGACGGCTTCTTCATCAGATCTGTATGTTCACTCATCAGGCCCTGATTTTGTCTTTGTCCAGTTAGATTCAGCTTAATATAGATGGTCAGTTAGTACAATGACATGCCTAAAGCTGGACTGGAAAAAAATTTAAGTTAGGCATAGTGGCATATCAAATCATAGTGACAATAAACTTTAAATGTGCCAGATATGATTTGCTGTACTTGGCAAGTCAGCTGGGAATACATCAAAAGTATGTCGGAGGGCTTTCTCTCTTCTTTTAATTTATGTGCCAGTCATTGTTAAAGTTTTTTATTTTTTGGTCTTTTTTGATAATATAAACCCCTACTTGACAATTTATTATCTTTGCACACATGTAATATAGTATATTATATTTTTCAAAGAACTAAGGTGACGGAAACACGCAGAGATGGCTATATATGGTTCACTGGAAATCTTAGGGATGAAAGAGAATAATGTGAAATTTCGTAGCTTTTGCCTAATTAGCAGCTCATATAGTTGAGAGAATTTTAATTTCTCAATGCTTCCTGGTTTCAAGTGTATAATGGCTTTTTTTTCCGGATGCGTCATTTATTCAAAAGAAGTGCTTTTTTCTGATGATGCCACTGAATACTTATGACTGTAAATTCTTTTTTTTATATATTGTTTTTTTAATTTTGAAGAAGGAAAGCATATATGGTATTTACACCTAAACACATCACACGGATGTTGTTTTCTTTACACTTCATGTTTACATTATTCTGCAGGTAATTATTTGCAGTGAACACACCGTTTAATTTTATGAAGACTTTCAGTCTCTCTAAGAGTGTGAGATGGTGTAAAAATATGTTGGAAAAGCAACTGGCTTAGAGGGCTTGTGAAGCAAAGCATGTTAAATTGGCTTATTGTCCCTACTTGATTATGTGAAAAGGTTAATTTGTCCAAAAGACAAGGAAACTCAATCCTAACACTTTTTGTGTTTATCCAGGGTATCAACCGCATTGCTGCTATTGCTCTGTTGTTCCTGACGGAGGAAGATGCTTTCTGGTGTCTGGTGGCTATCATTGATCACCTCATGCCAGATGACTACTTCACAGCTACTCTGGCTGGAGCACAGGCTGATCAGGTTCGTTCTATGTAGGCAGTGAGTAAGTAAAACTAAAGTAAAAATTTATGGAAGCTGGAGCCACTCGCAGATTTGCAAAGACTTTTGTTAGCACTTACAAGTTTTACTTAAAAATGCTCTCCGTAGTTTATTACTTTGGAGGCTTTACCTCCTTTCTGAATAAGTGAATTGTGCTGAATTCATTCACAATTTATTGGACCATTAGCAAATATACAGTGAAATTGGGCCCCTTCAATTTGTTTCAAAGATAATATGTATTCAATTTAGAAATATTTTACTTGTTTTATCAAGTGTCTTTAAGGAGCATAAATTCATGTTTAATAATCTTTTCCTATAAACTTTTACTTCCTTTTAAATAAAATATAATCTTAATTTTCATCTGTGTTGTTCAAAGATATTGTTTAAACATCAATTTCAATATTTGTGTGATTAAGCTAACATGATTTCATCTTTGTGCTATTAAGCTTAAGTCAGTTTCATCCTGATAAGCTGCATTTTTGACAGTTTATATTTTTTTTAATGTTCTGAGAGTTTTCGAATTTTACTTCAGGTCAAATGGGCTTAATGTCACACAAATGGTTACATGTATTGTGTAGAAATTTCAACATACCATATGACTTTGATTAACAAACTGTATTTTCTTCATGCTTCCTGTGTAGAGAGTGTTAAAAGACCTGGTGGCAGAAAAGTGTCCAAGATTACATGCGCACCTTGAACTTCATGAGATCGACCTGTCTCTTTTCACCTTTAACTGGTTTCTTACAGTATTTGTAGATGGCATCTTTCCAGAGCTCTTTCTCACTATATGGGATGTTTTTCTGTATGAGGGCAGCAAGGTGGTTACATTTTTTTGCAGTTTGAGAAGAGAGAGAAAGTAGGGATACCTTTGTAATTGAAAAATCGGGAGGGAATATGGGGGGAGGATTATGCAAATCATTAGTAAAGCCTTTTTTTTCAATATTCATTTTTTAGACTTTTTTGGTGAAAAAGGCCCCTTTTAATTTTCTTAGCAATCAATTTACAGTGACTGCTATGGAGACTTAAACTTACATTTGGTACATTCCTCATTGAATCCCATTCTCATGCTGGGGATAAGAAAAAAACAAAACAAGTGTGCGTAAAATTTACCTACCCTTGTTTTTCAATGTTAACACAAGCATGTGTTATAATGAGACTTTTTAAAACGAATATTGAATTACAACATATTGGATGGTGATATATAGTTTGATCTTAAGTCTCCTTACATGTTGCTTTTACTGTGTGCTTTCTTTCTGCACAATTAAATGGCCTTTAAATGCAAAGGATATATGACCCGTATTAAATTCTGTCTCCAATAAAAGTTATGTGAAATTAAACAAGTGTAAGGATGATAGTCATCTACCTCTTTTTATTTCTTTCAATCCTTTTTTCTTCTTGTCTTACCTTACCACAACAACTGACTAAAGATTCACCCATTTTCCTGATAGAAAGCATAGGGAATAATTTCACCTTAAAGATTTCTTTTAGCTTAAGTAAGGAACTAATATTTTTCATGTCTTGTCCTCTTCTTTCGTCCCTATGCCCTCTCTCAAAACTTTTTTTTATCTGTGCAACCTTCATTAGATAACTAAAAACAACAGTTTCTATTCAGAGGCTCTTAAGGAATATAATATGGATAAATGATATGTTATGATCTCCTCAGTTTTATACAACAGTATGCAGTTGATGCGATTTAACAATTTTAATATAATGGCAAGCTTTTATTAGGATTGCTATATATCTTTTAAATGGTTAGCATGGTAGCTAAAGATATACCTTATCTCCACTATGCTTTTTTCTGTTCATAATATTTCCGTCAAGCATGCTCAGAGGAAGTATGAATTTTTCAGGATTGATTGCACCCTTATTTCTTTGAGTTTTTTATAACCTTCCAGGTTTTGTTCCGCTTTGGCTTAGCTTTCCTGAAACATGCAGAGGAGGACATTCTGAACCTTCCAAGTAACCTGGCCATTAATCGGTACATGAGAACTCTTGGTGAGACCCTCACAGATGTTCGGCGAATTCAAAATGTAAGAAATATACAAAAACATCTTATATTATACTTGTCAGTCTTTGGGTTAAACATATTTATTAATTGAAAAATATAAAAAGTGAGAATCAATCTTATTTTGTTTTCCAAAGTGTTTTTAAGGAAAGAAAATTCAAAATCTTTAGCGTTTTTTTAAAAGCATTTTGTACTGATTTTTTTTATGGTAATAAAGTTGTCTCTGTCTAAGAATCTGCCACCAAAGAACCCACAATTTCTGTGAAACATAAATTTTTTAAAATTTATTTTACATATCTTAGAACCTGTTCTTGGCATTAAAATCAGCCTAAGAATCTGCTTTATGATGGTGGGTTTGAAAAAGTTGTGTGTCAATCTTTAAAGCTCAGTTTGCTTAGACAAAGAGCTGACAGATTCTATCATTATTAAACCCTGCCAGGGCCCGTTTACTTATGTCTGTGTGTGCAGCAAGGTAGGTGAGGAGGGGAGGGGGACAGGGGAGGGCTGCAAGAGAAGTGGAAGGGAAGGCAATGTGGTGGATGATAAAAAAAATGATTTCTTCTGTCATCGCTTTCTTGCGCTGAGTCAAGGCTCCCCAAGTTGAAGAGTTTATCAAAGAGTTGTTAAAAGCTTGTCCTTATTCTCTCTTCTTATGTGCAAGGGCAGAGGCACACTTGTAGCTTGTCTTAAACAGTTTGAAGCTCTGTGTGTGAAGAACAGGTGAGCACAAATCTTGCCTAAAGTCCTTCACAGCTTGTGAGACATTGTTCAGCTTAGTCCGTCCTGGGACTGAGAATCATAGTTGTACGCCAACTGCCATATTACCCTTAATTTATGCGACAGTGGGTATCCAATCACTAAGGAGTAGGCCAGACCTGACCACCATTGCAGCCCATCGTTTTTTCTCTCTTGCCCACTCTATACATGTCAGTCACAGCTCTTGATTGATTTACAACTGTAGGGGTGCGTAATTTACAAAATTGTTGCATTCTTATGACTGATCACTTTATCGTCAACTCTCAGACACATTCTCTTGACTTACGTTTTCTTTATGTATGGTGGAAAATCTATAACTTTCATTATGCCACATTGTGGAAATTCACTTGACAAGAGAAGGAAAATTGAAATCTTCCATGAGATTGAGGCAGAGGAAGAGAAAGAAGTTTCACTTTGATAAAACAACTGTTGCAAGAATCACCAAAACACAGGAATATTTGAAAGCTGAGTCGCAAACAGGAAACATTTCACAGAGGAAAAATGGTCTTTTGAAGAACAAAATGTTGATGAGACTCTTTTCATGTGGGTAAAGCAGAAACTTGAACAAAACACGCACAAGAATTTGCCTATTTTGAAGACAAAAGCCACAGAATTACCTGCAGAGATGGGTCACAGTTTTGAACCTTCAGACAGCAGGCTGAATAGATTAATAGAGCATCATGGGCTTAAAATTTAAGAGAGAATATGGTGAGAAGCAAGAGCGGACATGGAAGCTTGTGAAAGCTTTGGAATCTATCATTTTCCCCTTCTTTTGGAGCAAATAATAGGCATGTCTGTCAGTATCATATAAATCAAACTCCCAAATATCACATTTTATGTTACAATAAACTGAAAATATCTAACCCTTTATATATATTTTTTTTACTATGATGAATATTTATGAAATACAAAAATTTCATGGTCAATGTATTACATCATACAAGCTTTTCAATGTTGGGTATTAATTACAGCTAGGATATAAATTAATTGAAGTTTGGTTTTTTGTTTTTTTTTAAAGTTACTTTTTTGTATTGATTTAGATGAAGTATCAAAATACACCGTTGTAATTGCAGGGTTAAAGTTGGACTTAGACCAAAATTTAGATCAATTCATAAATAGCTCTAGTTATACCTATATTATAACTAAATTTACTAAGATTATCAAATGACTGATTCAAACCATCTTTACTTTAGAGAATATTTAAGTCTGTAAATCTCAAAAGTCATGTGAAAGCTTCAGCATTTTTTTTATGGATAGGTTTGTTTTATTCTCTTCATGTGAAGTTTGCTTTTTCATTTACCAATTTTTTTACACGTTGCTGAACTCACTTTCTTATTTTTATTATTCTAATGAGAACTTTTATCTTTTATCAGATTGCTTTTGGGGATATCAATCCTTTCCCAATGCGAAATGTGTCCAACAAGAGGCAGATACATTTACAGCAAATTAAGGTATGATCAGAAACAAGTCACTGGTAAAATCAAAGTAACCTCTATAGGCATTTCAACTTTTTTCTAATGATCAGGATCCTTGCATTGAGTTGTTGAAAGTATTCATATCAGGTGTGACTTTTTGTGATTTCCAATGTGATAATAAGGATTATCTTTAGGCTATAGGATGAAGTTGAAGTATCACTGCTTCTACTGGCTAATTTACACAAATTTTGTGATTAAAATTAAAGACACTGTTCCAACATTTTGAATTGCACTACATATATATATGTATATTTTTTTTTCCTGTATGGAGGTCAAGATCAACTAAGTTTAAGCTTCATATATATTATCAAAGAAGTTCATATTTTTAAAATTTTTTTTGTTTTTACATTTAACCACTTGGGCAGTTTATAGTTTTTTAATGTATTTAAACTTATATTGATTTTACTATTACAGGCTGAGCTGGAGGAACTTGAGGCCATAAGGAAGGACCTAAAATCTTCTCATAATGCAGAGGAAGAAGCTAGAGATGAGGGAGGCTACATAAGTGATGGGGACATGGAGGATGAAGTGCCATGAAAGTAACGCTATGGGGGAATATTGGGAGTGGGATGAGGATATTGTATTACTATTTTATATTTTTGACATCACATGGAAACTTTTTGATAATCATTATAAATCTGTGTTTGCTGCCCTGTGTGCAATCAGCTTCACCAAAAAAAAAAATGAATGTAGACACAGATATTAGAAAAAAGATTTTAATTCTAAATAATTTTGCCCTGCTTTAAAATCAAGATAATATATTTGTTGTTTATCAGAATTCAGATATGTATGGAGGAAAATATGTTTTATTGAGTCTTTCAAGTTATTACGCTTGCCTTAAAAAATCAGTCCATTAAATAGCTTGTATATTATGCCACTATAATACTAGTTTTGTTTCCTTGTTCAAAATGAGAGTGTATACATGTTCTTTTTCCTGGTGAATAGCATAGAGTAAAAAGGTTTTCTTTAAAAGTTTTCATTCGCTTAAAATGGAATAATTTTATCCAAATCATCAATTTTTCATCGGGATTCAGTTTGGACTGAAAGTTTGTATTTTGCATAATTTTTTTTTTTTTTGAATTAAGCATGTCAGAGAGGAAAATACATAAAATTATACTTCAGGTGTCTTGAGCCAACAAAGTGAAGGAATGCTCTGCATTATGACATAATGCAAATCATGTTTTGTTTTGGTAATAGTGTTCCAACATATGCTGTGATAAAGATTCATATATTTTTGAAACTTTGTTTTGTGTTTACTGTTCATTTTACTGAAATCCAGCCCTATAACAAAATAGTTTTTAATTTTGCATATGTTCAATAATGTCCATGCTTGGCTGGGGAGACAATGTCCGTTATGCATTTTATTTTTTTAATGTGTATAATGACACTTGTTGAAAATGGCAATCTATCAAAACTCCTGGTTTTTAAAGGAGAAATTGATTACCATTATTGTACAGAAATGACTATTATCATGTCGCTGAGATCCAAATTCTGTCTGACCCTGCAAGCATCTTTTCGATACATATCTAAATTGTGTTTTGAGTTTTGACAAAAAGTCTTCATAGATAATTGTGAAGTCAGAAAGGAGAGCAAAATAACTAGTGTTGTTTGCAGAATAAAACTTGTTCTCTCAGACTTTGTGCAGCAAAATTGAAGCAGATGCATATAATAATAGTTTCTCTATATATGTAAATATTGTGAATCAAGTTTGTTATCTCTACAAAAGGTTTATTTGATAACTTTTAACAAAAATTCTTTTTGCACAATTTTTGACAGCACCAACATTTGTTGTTTTTTTTTTGCAACTTGGATCTTACATTGTATGGTAATTTTAAGAGCACAAAATTGCTTGCAAGGTATATTTTTTTGCCACCAAAGGTCAGTCTATTCAATTCAGAATTCCAATGCTGATGTTTCATTACAAGTCTAAGATGGTGAACATTACAAGTGGTATGTATACATGCATCATATCTCTTCCAGAAATGCCCATTTGTGATCAAACTATAAAACATACACATGATCTTATGTAAAGTATGTGGAAAATCAATTCATATACTTTTTTTACAGTCAAAAAAAAATTTTTTTGGCGTTTTTTTGCTGTCAATATGCTACCAAAGCCGCGAATTAGCCTTGGTGCTCGATAACATTCCTAAGTTTATGTTTATTTCATCAATGTCTTATGAGGCCCTTGCAATC